>CAWUFW010019968.1:0-167000 GCA_963921515.1 Calotriton arnoldi
TCAGTGGGTGTCGCCACCCCCACGACCCACAACACCCCTCACCCCCACAGACCTGCAACATGGAGCATCCCCCGCTTAGAGCCATGTGGCATCCAGTACAGTGCACGCACGAACAACTTGCAGGTGGGAAACTGGACAGGGCTGGATTACTGGAGGCATGAGGACCGGAACACGACCAACACATGGGACATGTCACGTAGCAGACGAACACGCAGCACCGCCCACCGTCACGAACAAGTGAACAATGTGCACACGGACATGAACAACAGACTCACACCCCACATGACCCATCACAGACATAGCAACACCCAAGGAGCCACGTCTGCATGCACAAGCCACACTGAATATAGTCCCACACGGCAGGCACTGTGCAACTCATCACACACAACCGAAACACCATTGAAGTCCTGTCCATGTAGCCCCCACTGCCTGTCAACCCCACACCCCACAACTATGCCTATGTAAGACAAACAACACTAGACGCAACAGAGCGGAACAACATAAATGCACACGAACACCACTGAACCCATCAAACACACAGACACACCATGCACATACAACATACCATCCATCCCATCCGTCAGCCCCAGTCTCATGAAAGGCATGTCATCCGCACAGCTGCCACACATACAGCAGTCACGCTAAGATACATGCCCATGACCAACCATGTGCCAGAAGTCAATGAAGCGCACGACACACTGTGAGCAACAACACACAACATGGGCCACACCCCCCCGAGCACTGCAGTGATGCACATGGCACAGGGCAGCACGCACACCAAGGAGATGGGACAACTGCAATACTTTGGCTGGCACACAACCATCACTCACTCATAACGATGCGTCCAATGCCATGTCCAGTAATCACAACAGACAGCAAATATGCAGGCCATGTCAAGCATGCACACACCTCAAACCATGCACTGTCATGCTGCCACAACACATGTCACGTTCGGCACCCATGGCTCACAGCATGTACCCCAAAAGCATATTCCCTCCCAAATGCGAATCTGGGGCATGGCCCCCATGTTGCCATATGCGTTCCTAAGCGTTCCATTTGAACCCCAAAAGCATATTCCCTCCCAAATGCGAATCTGGGGCATGGCCCCCATGTTGCCATATGCGTTCCTAAGCGTTCCATTTGAACCCCAAAAGCATATTCCCTCCCAAATGCAAATCTGGGGCATGGCCCCCATGTTGCCATATGCGTTCCTAAGCGTTCCATTTGAACCCCAAAAGCATATTCCCTCCCAAATGCGAATCTGGGGCATGGCCCCCATGTTGCCATATGCGTTCCTAAGCGTTCCATTTGAACCCCAAAAGCATATTCCCTCCCAAATGCGAATCTGGGGCATGGCCCCCATGTTGCCATATGCGTTCCTAAGCGTTCCATTTGAACCCCAAAAGCATATTCCCTCCCAAATGCGAATCTGGGGCATGGCCCCCATGTTGCCATATGCGTTCCTAAGCGTTCCATTTGAACCCCAAAAGCATATTCCCTCCCAAATGCGAATCTGGGGCATGGCCCCCATGTTGCCATATGCGTTCCTAAGCGTTCCATTTGAACCCCAAAAGCATATTCCCTCCCAAATGCGAATCTGGGGCATGGCCCCCATGTTGCCATATGCGTTCCTAAGCGTCCCATCTGAACACCAAAAGCAAAGTACAAACCAGACCCAGGATGGGCCAGGAGCCCGCATACACCAGTCACAATAAGTAGGGGCACAGCAACACACCCATCGGCATGGCCAATCCGTCCCATGCCACATGTGCACAGCACACAGTCCCATTGCCAAGCACACACAACTACAAATGCTACAGCCACACACACGCCTCCGGGAAACCCATGTACGAGATTGCACGAACTGTTAATGTCAGACGACAAATACATACTTCGCCAGGTGCAACACAATAACAAATCTCATTCTCTCCACAGGTGACGAACTGCTGGATGCTGGGGATGGAGCCAGCAGCCAGCACAGCCAGCCTACAAGCCCCCAACGAGGACACACGGATCTGGAGGATCTGTCCTCCTCTTCGGACACGGACCACCAAGCAGGCCCATCTGGTGTGGCAGGGCCCAGCCGCTCCCAGGACCCCTCCTACCCACCAACCCATCATCCAGGGCTGCTGAACATTCCCAGCCCCCTGCTGCCACTGTCGTTGCGGCCACACCCACGGTCATTGCGGCCACTACCACTGCCGCAACCGCCACCATCGCCGCACCGACCACCACCGCCGCCACCACCACCACGTCTTCGCTGGCACCAGCCCCAGCGCAGGTGGTGGCCCGGCCGACTGGATCCACCCTGGGAGCCACAGCGAGGACCGTGGTGAGCAATGTGGCTAGTGGGCAGGCCGGTGGCAGCAGGACTGGTAGGAGGAGCAGGGTCAGGGAAACGCCAGCCTCCCCTGGGAGCCATGCCCTGCCTCAAATGGCCAGAGTCCTTGGGGCCTATGAAGAGGCCCAAGGACAATGGGTCAGGTCTGCTTCAGACACGCGTGAGGTGCTGGGGGTGCTGAGGTCCATGGACGCCCGTATGGGCCAACTCGTGGACCTCATGGGCCAGCTGGTGGTGGCGGTGAGGTCACAGCCAGGGACAGCAGCTCCCCTCCGCCACCACCTGCCGGGGCGCAGGGTCGAGCAGCAGTGTCCAGTTCCCCTGCGTCCACAGCCAGTGAGCACACCTCAACCACCAGCATGTCGCAAGCAGGCACCCCCTCGCAAACGTGGAAGGGGCCGTCCGAAGTGGAAACCGATCTCCCGGGAGGACTTCGCACGCTCCAAACGCAAGTGAGGCAGCCAGCCAGCCTTCCGCCAGCCTTCCTTGACCAGCCACTGCATTGACTTGGACTACGATCCCACTCCACACAGCCATCTGGATGGCATGTGTGTGTTGGACTATGGACATAGAACCAGTGGGTACACCCTGAGCATCACGCAGCCATGACCGACAGCTCATTGTCACTGCACGCACCACTTTTGTCATCACCTTACACACAATCACATGTCACAGTTTGAAATAAATGCACCTCTTACACTAACTGCTGTTTGTGCCCTGTGTTTTATTTGTACGGAATACAACGGCCACCTTGGGCGGAAAGGCACCTGATGCGTGGCATGGCAATGGAATCCGGAGGGCCTGTAGGGACCTAGGGGTGGGAGACAGAACAGGAGCACATTCAATGAGTGTGTCACACACCCATCACACAGTACATGTCAACAACTACAAGCAATGTACACACATCGCACAGAGCAATAGGGCACAATGCCACAGCCACCAACAGTGGCATACTACCCTGGCCATGGAGCGTTGACACACAGCACGCAGTGAACAAACGGCCACCCTGACACAGCACACACACACCTGCACAGATACAGCCACATCAGCCATCGTACATGGACACTCACCGTCAAGTGAAGTAGCGGGCGATGAGCTGCTGCCGCACATTACCAGCTTCCTCCTCTCCGCTGTCCTCCTCACTCGAGCTGTCCTGGTCTGCGGGCTGGGGCCCTGGTTGATCTCCGTCATCCACGATGAGGGGGATCTGCTTCCGAATGGCCAGATTGTGCAGCATGCAGCACGCCACCACTATCCGGCACACCTTCTGTGGGGAGTACGCCAGCGCACCCCGGTGCGGTCCAGGCACCTGAACCTGGACTTGAGGAGGCCAAAGGTACGCTCGACCACACGTCTGGTCCTCCCATGTGCCTCATTGTAGCGATCGTCTGCTGGGGTGCGAGGATTCCTCAATGGACTGAGCAGCCATGCCCCATTCGGGTACGCAGAGTCACCTGGGTGTGAGGGACACAGAGAACCGTTGCTATTCCAACTGGACAGGGGACAGCATCGCACAACCAGCACGCTACACCACTCCACATACTCACCGACAATACAGCCACGATCCTGTTGCATATTGGACATCAGTCGTGGCAAGATGCTGTTGCGCATTATGTGTGCGTCATGGGCCGAGCCTGGGAACTTTGCACACACGTGGGTGATCACCATGTCCGCAAGGCACACCACTTGCACATTCAGGGAGTGCGTGTGCTTCCTGTTGCGGTACAGGTGCTCAGTGGCCTGTGGTGGAACAAGGCCGACATGTGTGCAGTCAATGGCTCCAACGACGTGTGGGATTCTGCCAAGGGCATAGAATGCACCCTTCACTGCCGCCAATTCACGAGCCCTGGGGAAGCGGATGTACCTGTTTCGGTACAGCATCATGGCTGCCAGTACATCCCTCAGCACCTTGCTGAACATGGGCTGGGACATCCCTCCTCCAATGCCCACTGTGTGCTGGAATGACCCAGTGGCGAAGAAATGCATGGCGGCCATCACCTTAGCCGTGGGGGTGACAGCAGTCGGATACACCCTGCGGGGACGGAGATGGGGTTCTAACATGGCACACAGTCGATGCAGGGTTGGCCTGTCCAGCCGAAACTTCCTAATAACCTCTGTATCGTCCATGTCCGCCAGCAATTGGTATGGGCGGTCAATGTTCGGTCTCCGCCTAGGGACAATGGCAGAGGACACATGTCAAAGCAACACGACACATAGCAATTTCGCATACACATCACTGACATGACTGAGCAAGCACATGAGCCACAGCCCAGCTGTCAAGCTGGGACGGCACGGCCACAATACACTTACACAGGTCTCCCAACAATGGCAATGGCTAGTGATACAAACCACTGCCATGTGCATGCACATGGGGATCTAGGCCCCAATGACTTGCGGGGCGTGCTGATGGGGACTGACTGCATATCCGTCAAGCGGCAACGCCACGGCAACATGAATGTCTGCTGAGCATGGAACTGCTTCCGCGGCTGGATGAGTATGGCACACGACGACGACGATGTGGGCACAGGCTGAGCGGCCAAAACAAGTGGGACCTGTGGCACGAGGGGATATGAGACAGTAGTAGGTGTCAGCACTGCACCCTATGTACAGCACTGTACGGATCACACCTCCCGAAACATTGACAGGTGTCCACATTGACAGCCCCATGCCAAGACGGCTGTGTGCTTGCAGTCACACGTCACAGGTGAGAGGTTACATTGCACGTGCCAGGTGGCAGACGTACATAGTGGGAGCTGGCATGTGTGTGCATGTGTCTCCTGTTCAGGATCCACCAGATGGGCGCTGACTCTGTACTGACCATTGGACACAGCATGTTCCGTGGAAGGCTTGTGTGTGTGGGATGGTGGCACTAGATGTGCCTCCGTTGGGTGGGGGGCCATGCACAGGGCGGGTACGTCGATGATTGCGCATTGTTGGTCACGGTGGGTGCACCAACTAAGATGTGTTGCCCTGTGTTAAATTCCTATGTCCGCATGATGATGGACTGTAGATGTGGGCAGACTACACATTGGTCGATGTGCTGTCTATATGCATGTGCCTTCACACCAGGCACAGCTGCCCCTGCACATGTGACCCCTGCTGGACTCGCTGCTGGGTCTGTGGAGCTGATGCACCTTCTGCGCGTGGGGCGGACAGCTCTCCTCACTTCCCTCATTGCGCATGTCATGACTTTGCCGCAGGTGACATGGATCATGGAGGGCCCACATGTACGCGTGGGTAGGCTACACATGATTGTTCACTGGTCGCCACCCCCAGTCAGTGTTTCGAATGGGAAGGTTGTCGTGCTGGTGGTATGTTCGATGTGGCGGATGGGCGGGCCTAGGTGCGGGCTTACATTCCGGACATGGGGGTAGTTGGATTGGCGACTAGTTGCAGTACACACGGGACACGTCTCTTCCTTTCCACATCTGGGTCATCCCTTGTACTAACTGACAGTGATACAGTCATCTTCGCCCCAGCCCTCATGTCCTCCCCTCGCTCCCCCAATATGCATGCTCACCTGCGAGGCTAGCGCTTGCACAGGCAGCCCCAAGCTCGCACCAGAGAGGGCAAGGAGTGTATGTGTGGGTCCAGTTGCACGAGTGGGCTGTCTCAGGGTATGATGTGTGGCGGGACGCCGTCCACCTGCGTGGTGCCCCAAATGGAGACCCGGCCTGCATGGACTATGCATCACAGTCTTCGCCTTCCGGATCCGCCACCTGCGACACCCAGTGGCTGTGGCTGCCCTTGCGGCCAGGCCGCGTCCGTCTGTGGCTGATGGCCCACACATTCACTCTTTGGCCTCTCTGGGGAGGGCTCGGGGTGGTGGCGCACGCGCTTGCACTTAGTCGCAATGGCATGTGGCGTGGTTGGTATGATGGGCAATGGATGGGATGGTGCGAGCCACCTCCCGTGACGTCAGTGCTGCTCGTGCTGTGGTGCATCCCCCTACACTTCCATTTGACTTGTGCCATGCTAGACGTTGAGGTTCTATTGCCTGCGTGATATGACCAGGAGGAGCGCGAGGAGACCTCTCACACACCATGCTCCACTGCCATCCCGTGCCCTGTATCGCCTGTGCGGATTGACTATGTTGGGGTTACACCTGGTCGACTGGGGCTGTGTGTGCCTTGTCAAGGGGCATGGCGGGCGCACAACAGGATCCAGCTTGTCCACAGAGGGTGGGCTGAGGTGCGCCTGGTACCGCTTTGTACGTGTGCCCGGCTGCTGTGCACACATGTGTTCACTCCCCCGACAGGTGTCCTCTCACAATGCCCAGGGAAGCGGTGGTGTACTGTTCATGACCCCTCCCAACACGGCGTGCTCCAACTTGGCATGTGCGCATCTACCCGTCACACCCACCCACCTGAGCACTGCGTCCATACGACTTCACACGACACATGTGTGTCTTCCACAGTTGTGCTACTCATTTGCGTTGACATCCAATACCAGTGGACTACATGGTCATGTCACGACTGCCGTGTACTTCACATACTCTCATCCTCTCTCATTCGTACTTGTGAAATGAGTCAGCGGAGACAGTTTTGGTTTCAAACATTATATTGAGTCTTCTGTCCTCTGTGATGCAGTATAGTGGACACTACTGGCAGCGGAATACATGTTGAGGATATACTGAGCATGATTGCAAATGGGATAGGGTGTGGGGTTACATGTGATTGGCTGTTGCATGTGGGATGTGGGCTTCAGAGTGACATCTGCTTGGCCAAGGCTGTGCTAATGTACATTTACGTATAGCTGCGGAGCTGCTGACTTTGACACAGACGGTATACATGTAGCCTACCAGACCGCTTGGCATCATGGGCACAGTCCATCTCAGTTCCATGTGACAGGTTTGCTGCGGTTGTTCCTCATGCACGCGTGCATGTGAGATGACATCAGGGCATGTGCTTGCGTGCATGCAGCGGCGTGCCACTTGTTGTTGCACTGTGGTGGTTACTGGACATGTCACAGTCACTGGGGTCGTGTTGTTGTTGTATGCACTTGTCGTCCATGCAAAGGTCCTGGTATGGGATTCCCGGGGCGGGGATGGGAGGGGTGCAGCACCCACAGACTCCAGGCGACCTATTCATGTCCACTGAGCGGTGTGTGTGTCCATGTGCGCTGGATCCATGTCGTGTCCTGGTTGTTCGTGCAGTTCCGTCCATGTGGGTGCGATACACAGAGCCCATGCCACTGCCTCCCACGATGCATGCGGTGTTCCTGGATGTGATGGGGAACAGTGTGCATGTCCCGGTCATATCCGATGTCATGGCGATGTCGTTGATGGTGTGGTTACAGTTGCCGGTCGTTTGGTATGGCTGTTGTGGTGGTGACTGGCCAGTCCGTGCGGAAGCTAAGCATGGGTGCGGGGTTGGACATCATAGGTCAATCGGGGAACCTGCGTTGTGGTCCGACGAATTTACAGGTTGTCAGGTATGCGATGCCGTCCAGCAGGGCTTCTATGTCATTGGTGGTGTACATGTTTGCCAGCCAATGTAGCGGATGGTGGCTGTCAAGGTGTTGTTCGTAAGTTGTCCCTTGGAGGACCATGATGGGGCATGCTGGGTGACATTCGATGTAGCTGTTCTCGATGATCCGTCATGTGGAGGCACAGTGGTCCCATTTCAGTGCGGGTGCGATGTTGGCCACATACGCCATGCCCCCATAGGCAGAGCAGGCCCTGTCGTGTGCGTCCAGAGGGAGGAGTAGTGGTAGCAGGTCCGCCTTCAGACATGCCGGGTTGGAGAGGCATATCTCCACGGGATGCTGGTAGGGACACCTCCGACAGTAGAAGACGGGCATGACGCAGCTGAACAATGTGATGCGGTAAGTCAGTCGGTAACTTACGTTCAGCAGGGACAGGAGATCGCATCCCAATATATGAAACAGGTTGGTTTTGTACAGCTTGAACTGTTCGGCGTAGTTGGGTAGGTGTGTTGCGGTTGCCATTTCGCAGCGGTGCGTTATGGTGGCGTGCTCCGGCTGTGTGTGCAGTCTGCAATGTGCACGCTCCGAGGTTGCTGTGAGCTCTGTGTAGTCGTAGGGAGACAGGGCTTGTGTTCTGTTGGCTTGTTTGGAGGACACGGGCCCTCATCCCACATGCTTCTCAGACAGTTCAAGGTCAGTGATGTGTGACTCCTTCCAATTAACTTGCATGTGGCCGACATGGGGGAGTGTTTTCTTCTTTCTTCCCCGTCCGTTGTGTGCTTCTGTGATATGCGCTATCTGCCCTGTGGTCGGTCTCCTCGGCATGCCTGTGTTGGTCTATTCTTGGACAATGGCTGTATTCACCGGCTTCTGTCGTAGGGCTGTGGTTTCGGAGTTGGAATGGAAGGTCATTCAGTGCTGTCTGCTCTCCCTTGTGTGGGCGGCAGGCTGCCTTTCCGCTCTGCGTTGGGCCTTGTGTGTGAATGTTATTCTTGGGCCACCTGTTGTCGGTCCCCGGGCTCTTTGGTGTTCCGTTTTATATGTCTTGTTCATATGTGCAGGGTGGTATGGGTGTTTCAGTGTGGTACTGGCGTTCCTCTTCCCGAAGGGGCCCTGCTTCTCCTAGTTGGTGTTGCCGCCGCTGTGTGCTACGCCATGTTTGTTACACTGGGGTGTGTCCTGCTGTTGCGTGTCTTCACTGACATGTGTGCGTCGGTTGTGTGGCGTTGGGTGTTGTCCGTGAATTGGGCGTTGGGGACATGTCTGTGGCAGGCCTGTCACGTGTCATGTGCGTTCGGGGTGGGGCTGATGTGTGTGCTGCTTGGTTGTGTCCCTGTGTCTGTGTGCGACGCATGCATGGCGCTGCGGTTGGCCTCTGCGTTGTGCGCATGTGTGGCGGCGTCATCGCCGCTTTGGGGCCGTGACGGGGTTGTTGGTTCCTAGTCCCAGGTGGTGTGTACACATGTGTTACGCGATGTTACGATTTGGCCTGTGTGTCATATGTGGATGCAATGGTGGATGTGTAGTGTACACGCGCTGGTGGGGGTTGTCCGCTTTTTCCGCCCTTGCACTGTGTGCGCTGTTTGCGTGCACTTGTTGTGTGTGTGTGCCTACCTGCGTCTCCGCGGTACGTTGCGTCCTTGGTGGTGCATCAGCAGGAGCATGGGGAGGGCCTGCAGTGCTGGATTCATGCTCGGGGAGCCTCTTCTTCGTTGTCCGTGCTCGGCGTCCGTGTTACCGCTTCGGTTTGTCGTACGGTATCTCTTGGCCGTGGGAGCCGTTTGTTTGCGGCATCGTAATTTATGCGCCGGGCGGGACGTGTTTCGTCGGACGGTGTGTGTCAGTTGGGCTGCGCCGCTACGTGTAGGAGGGCACTTTGATGGCGGACGGTGTTGCTGGCTTGCCGGCGGTGTTTGGCCTACTTTTCGCATCGTAATTGGGCGGGCGTGTGGACTGCTGCGTGCCGGCGGTAACTGGTGGTTTTTGCATCCGCCAGCACGGCGGTTGTGCTTCCGCCCGCCATCGTAATGAGCCCCTAAATGTTTTAATTTATGATAGAATGGTTCTTTTTAATTAGATTTTATGTTATTGCTACACACATATATATATATTTGTAAATTTTTATATAATTTTAAAATTATAAAATAAATTAAAATTAATAGTTTATTAATTGTTTTAAAGTAAATCTATATGAATTATTATGTATGTGTGTTTAACTTTTTTTAATTAAGTTTATTTATTATATTTTTTTAAATGTATATTAAATCTACTTTGTTTTTTATAATAATTTTATTATTTTATATTTTTAATATTTGTTATTTTATTATATATATATATATATATATATATTTCAATATTTTGTACAACTATATTTTTTACATCAATATTTTCAATATTTTTGTACTTTCCTGTTTAAGTGTAGGGAGTTGATACTTTTGCATTCTATATTTTTGCATCGACATTTTTTACTTCTATATTTTTAACATCTATATTTTTAACATCAATATTTTGTCAGTGAACCCCATCCAACTTCCTCCTATAATCCCCGTTGTGGTCTTCAGATGTGTCTGTAGCAGAAATGTGCACATTATACATCCAAAAATTTATCATGAGCACCTTAATATTGTAAAATTAGATTTTTTTTTGCACACAATACCGTTACCGATGGTGTACAGTGCACCACGGTAATATAGCATTTGTGCACAGTAACACACTACACAGATGTTTGTGTAAAGGAAATTACAGGGCATGGAGTAGTACATATGTAAATATGTTACAACACATTTGTCGTGGTGGTGACGCACTTAATAGTCACCAATACTATACTTCCATCCGCTAAAATGGCGGTTGCCTGACCTCATATATTGGACATTCGGAACCTACCACCGCTGGCGGAAGTTGACCGAGCGGTGGGCGGTTTCATCCAGAGCAGACACAGCCAAAGGCTAACATTGGTGATTGATATGGTTGCGGCTCAATGGATGTGTCCATTTGTGCTTATGACCACATACGTGGCATACATGTAGCCGTGCATTGAAATATAACTCACTTGCCTCCTGACACTGCTGCTATTAACCCCGCCTCCACTTTAACTGCTGTTTGCCCCCTCAGGGAGCAATCATGCCAAGCAAAGCATGTGAGAGGGCCCGTGCTTTCTCTCTGGATGAGCTGGAGAAACTTTCAGAAGATGTCTTTCCCCTGTATGGCCAGCTGTATGACTCACCAGAGGAGCAGGTAACTAATTCACATACATATTTTGCTCTGTTCAACTCCATCCTTTCCATTACCACAGGCTGCAATGTGCCTCTGAGTCCCAGAGTGAATTCAGATTATGATCTTGACATTTTGTGGTTCCCTACATAGAACAATCATGTAATGGATTGTGTAGCACTGTACTTTGTGTACTTAACAACACAATTGTGATGAGTGATAAGCCCTAGATCCTACTTGTTCTGCATGCACATATCTATGCATATATACATTTAATGGTACCTATGAATTATTTAATAACCAGATCATGGTAAATATGCAAAGAAATATATAGGCTTTACAGCATGAGGTATGTATGTATGTTGTAAGAAGCAGTTGAGGATTTATGTTAGCTACATTCCCACATATCACTTAACTCAGATCAGGGCTTGCCAAACTGTTGTCTTGGAGCTAGATAAACCTCATAGACCCCTTCAGAGTGCCACACAGCCTCGAGGTCACATATTTGATGGCAACAAGATGTACTTTTATGTATTGAAGTGGTGAAAATGTAATGTTCAGGTGGGATATGTTTGCTCAGCCTGCAGAGAGCAAGGCCTGACAATGTGTTGTGCCCAGTATGGGGCAGAGTTACCATGGCGATACAACTGATACACAGAGTAGAACTGCAGATCCTTGGCTATTCCCAAAATGAATTTTCTGAACCAATAGTAGCCCGGATTGTTTATACATGGACATACATTTAAAATGGTGACTGAGGCAGTGGCGGCTCGCATAGGGCGTGCTGCGGGGCGGTGACCGGGGCGGTGACCGGGGTGGGGGAGAGGCAGGGTGGGGGGGTAGTCAACTCGGACATACGACGGAACGGAGGAAAGTAATTATTATGTTCCTCCGTTCTGTCGTATGTCTGAGTTTACTACCCCCCCACCCTGCCCCTCCCCCGCCCCGCCCCACTGCCCCGCAGCACGCCCTATGCGAGCCGCCACTGGACTGAGGTAACCCCTGGACCTGATACTACTTTCCTTTGACCCACACTGTCAATGTGTGACAGTTGCTAATGACAGCTTCCTTACTCCTACAGGTCTGTTGTCACTTTTCCATAAGTCAAGCGTGCACTGTACAGGACTATCGCACATGTGACACATTACCAGTGCAGAAAGTTGGTTACTTCTGAAGAGATTTTCATGTGTGAATCACCAGCTTTGTCACATTCAACCAATCAAACAAGAAATACAATGGTATGTGGATGTCATCCCTGTAATAGTGCCACATATGGCAAAAGTTGTGTACTGTGATGGCAGTACATACCACACAAACTCAATCAGCCGTAGTGTGGCACCCCATTAAGTAGTCCACATGTCCACACATCCCCAGAGAGGAAGATCTCAGTGACACACATGCCAGCCCTTTCATTGTGACCTTAGTCTTGGGATGTAGTCTATAATATGGTACTAGTCTGTATTGATCATATGCATCAAGTCAATGGGCCTGGCTGTAAAGGTGTCTGTACAGTCATGGACAAGTAGTTTACCCTTTAGAACGTCACAGCAGTGTTTTGTGTTTCATAGTACCTCACATCACAGTGCATGTAGGATGGCCCTTGGCTACATGATGTTAGTGGGCTGGCTTAGACAGTGTAGGTCTTGACCAGGGTTGAGGATAGTCAGAAGATGACTACAAAAGTGTGCGTTTATGTCTTTGTAGTGCCCCACATGTGAGAATTACCCATGTAATGTGTTATCTTTTGATTACTGCTTGTTTGTGCTAGTTGTATAGAATGTGTGTGGCAACCAAACAGATATCCAAGACCTTGCAGTTATAATCTGTTTAGAAATCTATTGTATCGATACAGGTCAATGCCCTCCAAAAGCATACCATTTGGAAAACCCTTGCCCGGAAGGTGCATACCTTGGGGTCTATCGCCAGTGTCCATTGAAGGAAAAAGTGGGAGGACCCGAGGTGTTGCCCCCGGAACATCACTGAGATCTAGCTGAGGCTTGTCCTCCCAATGTGGAAGGGGCACACGCCGGACCCTGACTCCCCTAATGGCCTGCATACTGGCAGTGGCCTACCCGTAGCTTGATCAGCAGTGGAGGGCCCAACAGCAGCTACTAAGGGGTGAGTCCTGGCAAGAGTCATACATGTTACATTGCCAAATTTGTGTGTTACACGCAGGCATTTCCCATTAATATTGGGGATGGCCCATTTGCGACACACTAGAAGAGTTACGGTTTGTTTAGGTCTGGTAGTAGGTGCATGCTGATGCGCTCTGTCTATTGTCTTTATGACCAGGAACACAGCAGAGTCCAGTCCAATCCACTACCAATTTACTGTCTTGAGCAGACACAACAGCTGAGTAAAGTGATTAATCAGCTCATGTTAATTGATGTTCTGGGTGACAATTGTACCAAACAGGCCACTTGTCTTCATTGTCTCAGGAGTGATGCTCCCTCACTACTGTGTCTCATGTGATCGTTGCCCTCTTACATGTGACATAGCATACAGGGCACTTTAGATGCAGTCACTGAGTAATACTTCCCGTTGGTAAGTGGGAACTCTACAGTAAAATGAGATAGCAAACATCACTGGTGTCATCAGTATTGGTGCCTACATGTTGGCATTTGTACCTTTCCCTGTAGTGTCATCTGCACTACATTTTCATACATGATCTATGTGTCTTCATAGGTTGATGTCAGATTCTATCACAAGTGTGTCTGTAGGCCAATATGTTTTTGAAAATATTTGTTATGGGTATACAGTTCGTGTGCTACGACAGACAGGAGTGTGTAGTCATTGGTGTGTGGGTCACACAACCAAAGCTATAACTCCATGTCATTAGTCGGGTCCAATTGATGAAGCAATGAAGGACATGACAGGTAGACTCACAGTAATTTCTCACAATGTGAATGTCCATGCCATTGTTTGGGGTTAATCAGTTATGTGAACTGCACATGTTGATTTGTCAAGGTTCACTCACTGACTGGTGACATGCATCAGGAAGTGACATGCAGAAATGTAGGGATCATATGTGAGTGTCTACACTCAGCAATATAATGGAATTTGTGTTTGAGAGACAAAAGGGTACTGTGATGTGCCTTTCCATTAGGGCACAAGTTAAACCACCTCTTCATGTAATGAAGAATCTCTGAGCCTCAACAACCTTCATTTGCCTATTGCCTTTTAGGTATGCAATGTAAGAATGGGGATATTCTTAGGCCTAGATGATTCATTATACTGTGGATATTTGCAGACAAATCCCTCAGGTGTTTGGGCCATATTGTCTTAAGTCTACTTCTCTGTGCTACATTTGATACATAGCGAAGCTACTTAAGCACAGCTTTCATGAGACTATTCTGACAGTGGAAATATGAGGAAGTTTCTATTAGGAAGCGTCAACAGTGTGAAATAAGCATTTGCATGTCACCTTCTTCCTGCTACTGTACATATTGTTGTAACATAGCTGTAGTAGTTGACCATCATTTTATCATGATGTGGTATTAGGTATATGACCATTTGCTAATTGCAGGGCCATGTGTGGAATCTGTAGGAATTAATTCATCGTTGCCATCCTATTTGATAACATCAGGCCACTAAAGTATACTATAAGAGCCAAACTATACAAGGTGATCAAGTATCCTACCAGATACATGAGGATGGAGTTCAGACAAATTCACTCATGCAATAGGAGCTGTCTGTGGTTATGATTTCACTGTGAGCAACTGTGTACAGGTCATGTAGCATCGATGCATGTGCTCATGCTAATGTTGAATCCACCATAGTGGACCTTGTAGCTGGAGTCTTCTGTGCACTTTAGAAATGTTCTGTGGTCAAAGCTGTCTGTCAAGTGTGTTCTGGCACATGCAATAAAGCTATTTTAAATTCCATTTCAGCATCATCCCAGGCAAGTGGAGGAGACAGGGCCAACATTGTTAGGGAAGCAGCTAGCCACAGTGGCTCCGATCATGACACAACAGGCACCGAGGGAGCCAGTGGCCCAGAGGGTGAGGGGAGTGACGCGGAAGACACATACTCAAAGTCATCATCTTCAGATTCAATCTCTAGTGGACACTCCCTAGTGGTGGCGGAACACACAGGACCACTACCCACTCCATCCTTGTCCGCCACCCCCTTCCATCTCAACCCTCCTTGTTTCTTCTCACCCAGTTGGCTGGGTCTTATCCCTAGAGAGTGGAGCCGTATTCTTTGTTCCACGCACCTCAGCCTCTTCCCCTGTAACTCCCCCTGCCCTGAGTGAGGTTGCTATTGACCTCCTGAGACACAACTCTGTAGAGCAGATGGCACTACGGAATGCCATCCAGGGTCAAGGAGCCATCTGCAACAGATGGTGGCCTACCTGGAAGGCATCCACTGTGCTATGTCTGGCCTACAGAGATCTTTTTAGGCTCTGGCCTCCTCCCTCATGACAGGCTTCCACCCATCCCAAACTTCCACCCCACATCCTGCCTCTTCCCCATCCAAATTCCCTATTCCATGCCTGTCCCAAGCACAGCCACACATATGCATGCAGCCCCAAGCAGCACACTCAAACAGAAACCCCACAAAACACAGAAGCATGCACCCACTCACCTCACACTCACCCCCTCATCACCACCCCAGCATACTCCCAAACACCACACCTTTATCCACATACCCATCCCTATCACCAAGCATTCCCCCAGATACCAAACCCACACACCCATCTAAACCCCCCAGCATTCCCCCAGACACCCCACCGGCACCCACAAAGTCATCTTCAAAACCCATAATTCCTCCAGACACCATACCCACACCAAAAGACCCATCCACTACCCCAGCATTCCCCAAGACACAACACCTGCACCACTAGACCCATCCACAACACCCAGCATACCTAGCACATCCACATAACACACCACCAAAAAAAGCAAATGCCCACACTCACCCACACAACAGACACCTACAAAACAAAAACAAGATACATCAGACACACCGACACATGCACCAACAACACACAAACCCACACCTAACACTTCCATGCCCTCTACCTCCTTACCCATACTCCCCCAACATACTGCCCATTTTGCCCATAAAAGCCTGTTATTTGCCTTTGCCCTTACCCCTGTCAAAGTTGCCCCCCCAAAGTCAAAAGAACCTCTTCTACACCCTAGCCCATCCTTTCCACATCCCAATCCACCCCTGAGAAAACTGATCCACTCACCACTAAGCCCAGGCGGACCCCTGAGAAGAAGACCAAAACCCCTTCCAAAACCAAATTCACCCCGCCCAATACTGACACCAGCCATCCCAAGTGACATCATTGAGATGCCTGGACTGCCCACTAGATGACCCTTCATGGAGAGGTCCCACTGGCCGTGTCATGAAAGGAAAGATGAGTGCCACAGCAGTGTGCTGGACTACAAAATGTGTCCATGGACCGGCCATTGCCCTTTGGTTAACTCCATGTGTTCATTTTGGAGAAATAAAAAACTTTGCTTGTTTTAGAGCACATTAGTCCTGCCATTACTTTTCTAACTTATTGGATACTTTAGGGTGTGTGACTACAGTTGTGTTTGCTTCACCCTGATTGATGATCCATTTGAAGTGCTTAGTATGATCTGACCTTGAAACCAGTGCTGGAGTCACACAGGACAAGAAGAAATGTTCAAAGGATGGATATGCGGGATGAATTCCAATTGGAGCTGACATTACATTGGTTGGTATTTCATATGGGAAGTATTTCAGCTTGGCTTGGCCAATGTCAACATCATTAACTTGCACTTCTCCCTATGATGTAGGTTGCATATGTGTTTGATATGTGCAAGGTAGATATTTGTTTATCCACGCATGGAGGGTGTTAAATGTTCATACCTTTGTAGACTTTGGGGCCGATTCCGATTCGGGCCGGAAATCTCCCCGACCGAGCCGGACCCGGAGAGATTTCCGACCGAATCGGACCCGTGCAGCCCGACCGAACGAGTACGATGCGTCCGTATGCTATCGTACTCGAGTCGGTCGGACTCCCATTGAAGTCAATGGGAGCCAGTCGTACAACACGTACGTGGGCTCCCATTGCCTCAATGTGTGCGAGGCGAACAGGGGCGCCCCCTACAGCGGGTACGCGCCGAAGCGACTCGCGCCGTACATGCACAGGTAGGGGGGACCCATGGGTCCCCCCTGTGTGCGACTCCCGCGGCTACGCATACAGGGGGGTCTGACACGGACCCCAGAAGTACGGCTCCGACTGCTCTTTTGAGCCGGACGGCGCGTGTCGGTCGGACTGCTCGCGGCGCGCATTGTACTTACCCGGCCGGGGAACGTCTCCATTGCGCGGTGCGAGTCGTGTCCGAGTGAGTCGGTCGGTGCGGTTCGACCCGGGAACGAGTCGGTCGGAGCGGTTGGGACGCCCGAACGAGTCGGTCGGCGATTTCGCATCTTACTCGCTCGGCCGGACGAGCGTACGGATCGGTCGGGAAATAGGGCTCCGAATCGGATCCGGTTAAGCCGAATCCGATTCGGAGCCCTACCGGCCGAGATCGGAATCGGCCCCATTGTGTCCATTTTCGTTAAGCCTGGGTGGAATGCGCTTAGCAGCGCTACGGGTAGCTCTGCGAAGCCGCAAAAAAACTCTGAAGCGCTACGAGGAGTTCCGCGAGCATGTGGAGTTGCTTGTTCCGCATGTTCGTGAGACGTTTCTGACGTTCAGCAACGCGGATTGTGTGTTCGGGGGGAAATACCATGCGAACTTCACCACGCTGTCGCACATGGGCGCGGCCATCTTGTTTTTCTTGTCGGCTTATGGTTCTGGGCCTGTTTTCAATCCTCCCTAAATCTTTTGAATCCTTTGCTCCTAAAACTTTTTTTCTGATCTTTTTTATTTAATATCTATCCTTCTCTCTTTCCAAGTTTTTTCTACTTTTTGTGTTTTACTGCGTTTTTGTACTATTTTTCTATTACAAGCTTTTTATTTCTTTTACTTCCCCTCATTTTCTCCTGACTACATTTTTTACTTCCTACATTTTCTTTTCCGCCCCCCAGAACCATTGCCAAGAAGATTACTAAGCAGAGTGCAACCTGGGGAAACAGGAGCTGCTTTCCTTGCAGAAGGCGGCGCCCGGAAGGGGTGCAGCCCAGGGCCTTATTTTCTGAGGTGGAGATGGCTGCACTCGTTTTTTTGTGCAGCGCCACATCCCCTTAACCCTGGGAGCAGGCGGCAGGCCTGGGTCCGGGTACGCCGGGCAATGTTTCGCTGCTCTGAGTTCCGGCGCATCCAAAACCAACTGACGCACCGGTGGTCCGACATCCTGGACCGGCAGCAGGACATGCTGGACCTGCTAGGTGTTGAGTTTGTGGGACTTGGTGAGTAGCTAATTATATTACTATCTTGTGTTATCTTCTGTGTTGTTGTGAATATTATATTTTTCCCAAATAGCAAGATTGCTGCTGATGCTTACATGCAGGTAAGTTACGTTTAAAAATCCTATATTATGTGATTGTTATTCTTCTAGACAGGTACTCGGCGCTACAAATCTTACTTGTTTGTAACTTTGCGCTCGCTTGGGCTGATTATGTAAGAGAGGTTAGAGAACTTAAGTTGGGTAATGCAGACTAGAGAGACTCCTTTCCTTTGTCCTGTCACTAAGATAGTGGTAGGTTGTTAGTTAGTTACTTAGTATTAGTTGGCAATTTTTAGCGGCACACGTGATGCGTACTCCTCTCACGTGCTGCTGACTCCTTAGTCCTTAGTAGAACCTTTTGTAGTTAGTTAGTGAGTGAATAATATAGCAACTCAGCAACCAACCAATTTGGTGTATGCAATATGTATGCGTCCATTTATGAATTTTAGAAGACTAAAATAAATGCAGACTTAGTGAATTGGCTCGTCAAAGGGGGTTGAGATGATTGCGAATGAGATCGGAACTTAGAAGCCATTATAATATTTTTGCAATTCATTCAAAAGTCTTTGGAATAGGCAGGCTAGGTACTTAGGTTTAGGATTCTGGAATCGGAATGGAACTGTGGAATAATAAAGATAAGACGGTCTGTGACTGCGCTACTAGTCTACTACCAGTTGATCTAATTAGATAGGTAAATTTTATTGCAATTGCCGTTTGCTGTCAAAACATCTTTTTGGAGTGATTTTTTAATATTTATTTCACACCAATCAATTTTTGTCTCTTTAACTATGTCTTACATGATCAGCATCCAGGGGCAAGAAGAAGACGGGGGTCTGCTGAGGGGGTAGCTGAAGGAGGTGCCTCCCAGAAGGATCGCTCCTCTGCAGACGGCTCTGCTGGCCCCAGTAAGTCCTCCTGTTGTTAATATTAATATATATTTCCCTAACTTTTACTGTACTTTATTTTTTTAGAACTAATATTTCCGTTTCCTAATTCTATTTTTTACCAAATCTTCTTCGATCTGTTTCTAAATTCTTGTTATTCCTGCATTACCTACCAACTTAGTTATTTATATTTCTAGTGTCTGTTTCTTTTTTACCTCAAATCAAACGGCCTCTGACTCTGTACTATTAGTCTGTCTGTAGCTTGCTTTATTCTGGTTTTTCAGTCAACTTTCCCTCTCCCCTTATATATTTTGTGGACTGCCTAGTGGTGGTACTGTAAGACTCAGAGAACCCATTGTTCCTTACTACTACTAGTACTACTACTCTGCTGTGCATGTTGCATGCCCAAGTAAGGTATTCTATGCATGCTTGTTGAGATGAGAAGGCTTTCTTTTACTTTCTCATGCTCAATCAGAAAATAAGGTGATGGTCACGTTGGACACCCCAGAGTGGTGTATTTTCCTTTTTCTCGCCTAGCCCTTGTACTATTTTTATTAGCAGCAGTTGATGGTGAACAACTGATTACCATGCACCATGGCTGGAAGGAAGTATGAGGAGGAGGTGGAGGGCACTGTTATATTTTCCAAATAAGAGAGACCTCATGTCCAATTGTCCGCCCAGTTGGCCACTCTTTTTCTTTTTAAAAACTCAGATTCACCAATAACTCTAGCCTCTGAGTCCAGTCCTTTGGATTGTCCTCTTCTTGAGAGGCTTTTCACCAACAAAATTCCCAACCGGATATTTTATTATTTTTAATAGGATATACTGTCTACTCTACTCTAGTACCTGAATTGTACTAGTGATGTGTGTGGTGTATGTATGTATTGTATTTTCAATCTTGCTAGTGAAAAAAAAAAAAATAGGGGGAGGCGTATATAGCATCTAAAAAATGTGAAATGTTTTTTCTAGGCGTACTGACCACCAGTGCCGGGGCCAGCAGCGAAGGCAACGCCAGTAAGGAGGGAGCACCAGATGCAGCAGTTGCAGGGGGTGAGCCAGCAGCAGTGGGAGGCGGTGGTAAGTTATATTCCTTACTTATTGACAATACACTTGCTGCAAGGGTGTACACTGTACTGTTGAGAGAGTTGTTGTGAACAACAGTTGAAGAAGACACCCTTTACTTAGCATTTGCATTAGCGGCGGGAGTTGAGTAGAAATAATGGCCTCTTCTGTCTGACTACAACTCAGCAGAGAAAGTTTTATGAAGAAGACTAAGAGTCAGATGACCTTGATGGATGGGTTGATGGAAAAGGGAAAGAATGATGGAAGGATGAAGTACGGGTGACATGTAATATACGACTGGCAGAGAAGGATGCGTGGGTGAAGGAAGGGGTACCGGGATGCATAGTTGGCTGATAGGATCCATGGGTGGTTGAAGGATGGGTGAAAGGTGAAAGAAAGGATGCCTGCCTGGGTGGGTGAAACTGTATGGGTGAAAGGAATCCTATTGGGGGTTTGATGGGTCAAACTCAAAGGCAAGCAAGGACGCATGGGTGGCGGTTAAAAATAAAATGACAAATGTATGTTGTTGGTGAAAGGTTTATTGAGATTAAGAATGATATGATAGCCATGTGTACTTTGAATGGATGGATGCCTGGATGGAATTCAATCATAGCATAGGTGGATACTGGATGAAGAGAATGTAAAATAAATATAAACCGTGCCAGAGTAGCAAAGCCAAGGGTGAAGATTAGAATAAAAAAATAATGCTAGAAGAGCAATGCAATGATAAATGGAAAAATCGCTGGGAAGAAGAATAAACGAAGACTGTTTGTTTTCAAGATTCTTGATTCAAGGTTGTATTTCAGAATGCTCCCTTGACTCACAGTAGTTTGCAAGCACAACATATATATTGTGAATGCACCCACCCATTATCAATCGCCTCCCTCCGACTCCGAGGCCCACTCCAACTCCCTACCCATGACATTTTGAACATGTCAGCCATGGGTGGCCTATCCGCTGCATGGTTACAATCAAACAATGATAGTACCTCACGTCGTGCCGTATATCATCATTCATATTAGTAATCAGATATCATCTGCCTTGTTGTAGTAGTCAGGGTGAAAGTGAAATTGAGCAGTTACCATTGATTTAACAGGGTATGGCCATAATAGATAAATAGATAATTATGTAGTACAGCTGCCCCACCTGCAGACAGTTGTAAAGTAACATGAGTCTGCGACTGCGACACAAGTATGTCTGTCTAGGGTGCAAGCTGACTGAGCTGGCATGCCTATAAGGTTAATTTAGCTAAACAAGAGAGAGAAGAAGAAGACTTTTCTACTTCATAGTGCCTAGTAATGCCTGAAACTCTAATCACACAAATGTTAGGGGCCGAGGAAGTGGGAGGATACCACAAATGTTACGTACTGTGCTAGTGCTACTGTGCCACTATAATTTTATGTGTTACTGTTTTGCTAAGAGTATTGGTTACAATTGTCTGTTTTCTTTCTTGATATAGCTACTCCTTCCCAATCACAACAACCCAACAGGCAGGAGTTAGCAGCCAGGGCCCGCCAACGGAAGCTGGAGGCCATCCGGGACGAATATCGGCAGCTGGTGGCTCTTGCGGAGGAGGTGGCAGCAGCTGTAGCCTCCAATGCCCCGGGCCCCAGCCAGGCCACCCAGTGCTTCCGTTGGTACGGCGCCGTGTCTGGCAGCCGCCCCCCATAATTCAAACACTGCTGCCCACCCCTGTTGTTCCTGCAAGAAATTTTAGCACAGCATGCTCCTCCGGATGGTGCGCCTAGAGGCCAGGATTGAGGAGCAGTTAAACACCTAGGAGCGGAAGATCCGGCGAGGCCACCGCTAGACCTCCATCTTGACGCTTGCGCCTATTTTAATCCTTTTTTTGGTGGGTGGGAATTTGGGCATTGGGGAAAACTTGTATTTTATGGACATTTGGATTTTTTATGGACAATTGGACTTACTGGACATTGGTTGAGGTTAGGGAGAGGGGTGGGTCAGGTGTTGTGTTTTTTTTCATTCTAGTGTATTTGTTAGGGGAATAAATTATTTATAGTTTACATATGATGTAAATATCTCATGCTGGGTTACTCTTTTACTTTGCACTGTTGACTTTACTGCCGGGCCACAGCCAGTTTTAGATTGAAATCTGCTGATAGTGTAACACACCAAAAGGTAGATGTGGTACCCTCACTTGTCCTACTACTGTCAGTCTCTCCTCCTAGTCTATGCAGTCTGCAATTAAAACCACTATGGACTCAGAAGGGTGTGGGTGTCTGAATTAAATAATTTCCATAGTATATACATTATGCCTTCCCCACACTTCTTCTCTTACCTGTGATTGATGTTTATACTTTATAGGCGAAGCAATGGCTGCATGGTGATGGTTTTGTTTCCCAAGGTGCCATGGTGGTGGTAGCAGTAGTAGACACTGACAGTAGCATTTGCAAAAATAGAAAATGAGACAGTCAGTCACCTGAGGAAGACTAGGGAACGAGTAATAGAAGTACGGTACACATGAAGAAGACTACAAAACAAGAAACCATGATGATAAGCAATGCTAAAGTAAAATAAAACAGAATGGAGGGCTAGCATAGTACAAGTTACAAACTGAAGTCGACTCGAGATTTGAAGTTGATAAGCAGCTGCGTAACCTTTAGTGCTGGAACTAGGATGATGACACAATGCTGGCAATTATATTATGATGAATTATGTTCCTCTGGAAAAAATTTGAATATTGAATACTGTGCATGGGTGAGCAATCTAATCTATTTATTGCCAGTGTGGGCTATAGTATATATACTTAGAGCAGAAGAAGATCCTCGCCCTGCCTTGAGTTAGTGTTACTTTCACCACATCCGCTCCAGCAAGTGTGTGATCAATAATTGGTGTAAATTTAATTTAGTCACACCTCAATATAAATCACACAGCCGTTGGGTGACTGGCAGAAGTGGTTTGGTAAGGTAAGTGTGAGTGTGAGTTGTTTTTCACAGTATAGCACAGGGTAAAGGCCGGTCTGTAGATGGAAAAGCAAAAAGGATATTGAAAAATCAAGGAGAAAAGTTAAACTGCATAATTAAGGAGGAGTGCAACAAGAAGACTTTCAGAGGCGGCATGGCAAAATCATGTCTGTTTCCAGCAGTTACCGCCAAGAACAGGAGCAGGCCCCACAACCCAACCTCCACTTAGCTTCGAATTTGAGCCAGACAGCATTGAGCACACATACACACACAGCAACATAGCATTTTCCAAATTAGGTAACAAAATCAGTGCACCGCTATCAGTCACACCACACTCGCCTCCACCACTACACAGACATGTAGGTCTGGTGTTGTTGTTTACCTTTTAGGCCACTTCACGCCAGAGTTATTCCATCAATCATCTCCGATCATCCTGATCTGACTGCAAGTATGGTATGGTGTCCAACTCTGTACAAAAAGTGTCCCAAGTAAGTCCAGACTCCTCCCGACTGAAATTGCAAAGGATCGGCCTGCAGTAGTACAATTGTGTTATTGAACAACAAGAAGGGAAAGATTGACTTGAGTCACTTTTTTATGTGTAGAATATTAGTAGACATCATGCACAACAAACACCAATGATTCGTGCAATGCATGCCTTCATTTACCTGTTCTTCCGGGGCAGTCCCTCTAGGCTCGGAGAGGATAGATATATAGTCAGGGCCCAGGTTTGGACTCGAGGCAGGCACACATTTCACATTTGTTGAATGTATTCTCCATCCAATGTCTGGCTTGAGGGAAATGGATTTAGGGCAAGTCAGGAGGAGTGGACTTACTTCTTCACCGACTGCACACAGTTGCAACTCCAATCCGGCAATAAAGAGTAAGACGGTGGTGATGGATTTATTGTGATTCGAACCAGAAAGACAGTGACACACACAAATAATAAAGTAAATATTATTCCTTAGCTATATCTTTTCTGGGGGCTTTTTTCTGGGGCGTCAAAGGAAGAAAGAAAGTAACTATAAAGTCTAGTTCTCAGGAAAGTAGAGCTCGTCCTCAAACTCTGGTGGTTCACCCAGAAGTAGGTCACCTAACACACTGCTTCCATGACCTGAGTCGCCGTCATCATCTTCCTGCTCTGCTACTTCAGGTATGGTGTAATCCGGTGGTATAAAGTGCTGAATCATTTGGATCATGGTTAACCTCTCCACGTTTTGGGGTGAGAGACTGGTCTTTCTCACTGTCAGAATGGCACCAGCAGCACTGAAAACATGCTCAGCAGAGACACTTGCGATAGGGCAAGCCAGATAGTTTATCGCAAGCCTGCTGAGCACTGGCCATTGGCGCCTTTTCCCATACCAATACAGCAAATGGTTTTGTTCAAAGTAAACCTCTGTTGGGTCATCAAGATAGGCCTGGACCATCCACTCAATACTCATCGGTGCTCCGCTTTGCTCGGCCTCTTTTGCCTTTGCCTCGGCGCTGGACTTAAGCCATGCCTGTAGAAACCATTCCTGTGCCGATTTTGGGGCTGATGCTCCTGTTCTCGTTGTTGTTGATGTTGTTCTTGGTGGTTTTGAGTGCTGAGAGCCAACTGCACTGCCCTCAGGCTCTGAAGTTGAACTTGAAGGCTGCCCTGCAGTACTTGTGCCTTGGAGGAGCGGTCCTCCAATTCCCAGATGTTCTTTTTCTAGATGACTGGCTTGCACAGCTATCCAACTTTTATAGCTGGCAACATCCCCGTCTGAAAAAGTAATGAAAGTGTGCAGTAATGGTTTGTACTGTGGATAAAGAATTGTGGCACAAATGTAATGGTTAGATGACACAATGCCTCTTTGCACCCTTGTATTTTCAGATAAGCGAAGGGTTAAGCTCTCCACCAACTTATATGCTTCTTTTTTTTCCTCCACACCTGCATGCATTGAAGACACCTCCTTCAGCTGTTCCTGTAGCATGTGCAACAATGGGATAGCGTGGCCCATAGTACAGTCCTCCTTGCTGACTTCACGTGTGAAGACCTCGAAAGGAAGCAGCATCTCTGTCAGGCATTTAACTAGGCCCAATTGGTCCATCTCAATGATTATGCCTTTCATAGTAGCATCACCTCTGTGCATGACATATTCAATGATTGGTGTGTACTGCTCAAACAGATGTTCAAGCATGCAATAAGTTGAATTCCAACATGTTGGCACCTCCTGGATGAGTGCTATAACTGGCATTCTATTCTCACGTTGAATGATCCTCAGCTGCTTCTGGGCTTTAAAAGAATGGCTGAAATGTGTGCAGATTCTTCTGCAGGTGGTCAGTAAGTTGCTTACTCTGTCTTCTTTTTTCAGAAAGTCTTGAACAATGATGGTAATGCAGTGCGCCAAACACAGGACCCTGAAATAGCCACCATCTGCCATGGCCTTTACTATATTAATGCCATTGTCCGTGGCAACAAAACCAATGTTAAGCCTTCTTGGTCACAGCCATTCAAAGGCCTTGTCAAAGTCTTCCAAAATGTTTGCAGCAGTATGTTATTTTTCCATGGCGAACATGGCTACAGTTGCATGTTTCCGAGCGGCATTCAAAATCTCAGCAGTGTCAACACCCGCAGATATATTTTCTCTAACCCCCACAAAAGAGATCCAGTGTGCAGTGATGCACATGTAATCAGTGGCTTGGCAACTGGTCCACATGTCAGTTGTCAGATGGATAGTGCGAACAGCACTCTGCTGTAAAGCTTGTCCAAGCAATTCCAGCACGTCATGATGTAGTGCTGGAACAGCAACTCTGGTGAAATAGGACCTGCTGGGAACCTTCCATTTGGGGCAGACGGCTGCCACATATTCAAGAAAACCCACCCCTTCCACAATAGAAAAAGGTAGGAGGTCCAGTGCTAACATTTTAGCCAGCTTTGCATTGTACAAACGTGCTGTTGGGTGTTTGGGTTCATACTGCCCCTCTGACCTAAACATGCTGAGAATGGTAGCCTGGATTTCTTTCTTTTCTGGTGGCACTGATGCAGGTGACTTCTTGACGCCAAATGTTAGGCTCAATGTGCGTTTTTTCATTGTAGTACTCTCTTGCCTTGGACCCCTTTGTGTCTCAGCCTGACTCTTGTGCCATTGCGCTGTTGCTGATGATGATGTGGGCCGTACCACTGCACTGCTGGGGACAGGACTGCTTTGTGTACCATAGAAAATGTCTCTCTCTTGTTCACCTTCTACCGTGATCGGATCTTCCTTATCCCCTCCACCAACAACACTTGCAGTTTTTTGGCTGCATTGATTGGGTACTACTTTGTGATAACGATAAGTCAATTTCAACATCACTGCTCGTAGGCGTTGTCATGATTAGACTGGCTGCCTCTGCGACAGACATGGGCTTGGGCCTAGGTTGGTGGGGTGGGTCCATTGATGCGGGGGTGCTGCTCCCAGTTTGCTCCCCGGACACTGCTGCTGCAGGCACAATTTTTGGTTTCCCAAAAAAGGTCTTGGGTGACAAGCCGGTGGTGGTTAGTGGCAGTGCCTTCTTCTTCTCACTGGCAACTTTCTTGATACTGAGCCTGGTACTATCCTTTGGGGCCATCTTGAAGATGTCAGTTAGCACGCAGTGGCACAAGTTGAAGAGATGTCTGTCTGTGGTCACACGTCTGATGACGTTGTGCTCAGGGCACAGGCCTTCTGTCTGGCAGTACAATGGGCGATGTTGTCTCCTCCTCTTTTCTGCACCTAAAAGCAAAGAAGCAAGAAGAACATCAGTAAAATGTGGCATTGTTGTGGTTCAATTACTAGTACAAACAAATATAATATAATTTAGTGTGTGTGGTCACACTTGTTAGTGTTATTCTTACCTCAGTTATTAAAACAATTAACAATACAGTGTAACCATTTGTGAGAATTTGACAACAACAAGGGCTTTCATGGTGTACTGTGTTACTGTGTACACTACACTAGTACACTCAGGAAGGATAGGAAAGAAGAAGAACAACAACAAAAATACAAATGTAACGGTTTGACATTGTGCATCACGTGGGATGCAGGACTCAGGGAGATGCTTCTAACAAATGTCAGTGGAAGCAACAAGCCAAGGGGAACAAAGGGAAGACAGACATGCTGGCCTGTATGGCAAAATCACACTCACTCCTCCACAAAATGGCCGCCAGCCCACTGGCGTAACGAAAGTTGAGGGGCGCCCCTTCAAGGTACATGAAGGGGCCACCACTCCGTATTTAATATGGAACTCTAAGGCCTGAGTACTGTGCTGAGGGGGCCCCCTGCAGCTCGGGCCCCCCCCGCACCGAGGGGGCTGCGGGGGCCAGTGTTATGCCAGTGGCCAGCCACAGGTCACACAACAACAACAAGCAGGAGGCCTGGAAAACAATGAACTCAAGCAGGCCTATATGGAGTATGGACACAGACTTTACAAAATAGCCCCTGGCCATATGGGGAGGCTCAGCCAAGGCAATGATGGCCCCCTATTACAAACACACTCACACACTGGCCAGAAAAAAGGAGGCATGCTAAACAACCCATCTTTAATGCAACAATGTCAAAAATGAAAATCCATAGGGCTAAAAAGGTTTGCAAGTTACAACCACACACATCCAACAAAGGCATTTAATTTAACAACACACATGAAAAAAATCTTGGTGAAATAAAAAAATACCACAAAAAAAACCATTTTGTAGTTTTAATTCAATGCCATCCATGCCCTAAATGATGTTTACATTCAACCTACACCACAGAAACAGTTGTTTCATGCACCCATGAGTAGCTCTGGGCCTGTTGGTTGGAAAACCCATTGACAGACTAGGCCACATAGTGAATCAATTCAAATCAATATTGCAAATTTATTAAAAACATGGAGAAAATGTTGTGAACTGTGCTACATTTTTTGCTGAATAAAAGAAGAAAAAATTGCATGCAAAACAACAACCAGCAAGAAGACATGGCCACCACAAAGAAGGCATGCAGGCCTATGGCGGAAGCACGCTGGCTGCCTTCACAAAAGGGCCGCCAGCCAAATGGCCAGGCCACAACAACAAGCAATAATAAGCCTTTAAAGGGACGACAATGCAGGCCTATGGCAAAAGCTCACTGGCTGCCTTCACAAAATGGCTGCCAGACACATGGCCAGGCCACAACAACAAGCAATAAGCCTACAAAGGGAAGACAGACAATGCAGGCCTATGGCAAAAGCACACTGGCTGCCATTACAAAATGGCCTCCAGCCACATGGCCAGGCTACCACAACAAGAAGCAATAAGCCAAGAGAAGCAACGGAAAGACATGCAGGCCTATGGCAAAAGCACACTAACTGCCGCCACAAAATGGTTGCCAGCCACATGGTTACAACACAACAACAACAAGCAGGAGGCCTGGAATACAATGAACTCAAGCAGGCCTATATGGTTGGACGCAGACTTTACAAAATGGCCCCTAGCCACAAGTTTGAGGCTCAGCCAAGCAAATGATGGCCCACTATTACAAACATACTCACACACTGGCCAGACAAAGAAGGCATGCTAAACAACACATCTTTATGCAACAATGCCAAAAACGAAAATCCACGGGCTAAAGAAATGTTTGCAAGTTACAACCACACACATCCAACAAAGGCATTTGATTTAACACACCTGGAAAAAAATTAAAAAGTGAAACACCCCAAAAAAACACATTATGTATTTCAATCCAATGCCATCCATGCCCTAAATGATGTTTAATTCAACAAACACCACAGAAATAGTTGTTTAATGCACCCATGAGTAGCTCTGGGCCTAATGGCTGAAAGGCCTATTGGCAGACTACTGGGCTATATAGTGAATTAAATAAATATTGCAAATTGATTTCAAAAGTTGGAGAAAATGTAGTGAACTGTGCAACATGTTTCCTTTATAAAAGAAGATACATTACTTACGAAGAAACAACTAGGCCCCTACTGAAACTACAGGCCACCCACCACAATAAATTTAAAAAAAACAATGAAAAGTACAAATAAATCTAGGTGTATGGCCACAATCAAACAAACACCAATTTTCCAACTTACTTGTGAAATCTCAAATTCAAAAGTCCACAATCAAATCCAATGATATATGATGCAGCACACAGAACGAATGATCCTTCCAGCTCCAAATCCAAATGAAAAGTGACCAGGAGATGGACAAAGCGCTGGGAGGAGCCTGCTGAACAGGACCAGGAAGTTGGAGACTCTGGGGCACTTCCTTCCTCTTAAAAAAAAAAAGTAAAAAAAGAATTTCGAGGTAGTTTTGATGTTGCTCGGGAGAGAACCTTCTCCAGATTGCAGTCGTAGTAGATTCTGCGTGTTCGGGATCGCGTTCTTACAAAACGTCCACCGGAAGTCTGATGGCGTGTCCAAATGACGTGTTTGCGATCACAAACTCTCGCAGGACCATGCGGCCACCTAGCAAATCTCGTGGCGCTCGCAAACGGCTCAGGAAATCTCATCAGCAATCGCAGGCACCCTGGAAGTTGCTCCCACGCACGCAAAAAACACATTTCAGGTGGGCAAACAAAAAAAACTCAGCTCCGTTGCGGAGTACGGAGTTTTTCGGCAACTCCGTGTTCTATGCGGAACGCGGAGTTGCCAAATCTCTGCAAACTCTGTGAGCGGAGCAGAGTTTTACACCCAGGGTTACGTGTGTACCTTACACCTACTTTACCTAAATGTCTGATTTCATGCTGTTAGTGCTGTGTTTGCTTTTATTACTTCCACTTACACATTTCCCATACATACATGGCACTTGGTTATGCTATTGGCTGTCCCTAATATACTTCAATCCACACGTTCTGTGCACATAGAGGTTTTGAGGGATGTGCAAAGTGGACTGTGGCCAAGGTCCCCAGTCTTTCAGGGGTCCCCCGGTAGAGTCAAAGCTAATCTGCAGAGAGTCTTTACATTGTGCCCTTTAAATGCTTCTCACACTGATTATTTGGAATCCCATTTACCTGACATAACCTTTTAATGTGGGTAATGTGTAAGAGTCCATTACAGAGATTTAGCTGAGAAGGTGTGTTTCAGTTTCATGACAAAACCATACAGATATATCTTGATTATCACAACAGGACCTAGCATGTGAGCAATGTGATGGTGCCACAGAGATTAATAGCCGTGATATGGATGAGGAGGTGCTGTTGTGTGATACAATTTAAGACACACATCACTAGCCCTGATTATTAGATGTAAACACATGTCTACTTTGGTAGAGTGTGCCTTTGCAGTTTCAGTGATCTAGCCAAAGAGGGCATCTTAGAGTTGTAATAGGATCATACATTCAGAACTATTCCGAACAGGGGCCCGCAAAATATGTTTGGCCCAGGGACCACAAGCCCCTTGACATGTTCATGGTGGGGCATCTATTTGTTGAGGAGTCGATGGAAATGGGTAAGTGTACAGCTTACCGTCAGTTGCATCCACAGCGGTGTCAGTTTTAGACATCATCAAGCAGGAACAGCAGCAGCAGGACGTGTAGTATCGGCTTCATGGTGGCACAGAACGTGTGAAGCTGAGTACAGGTGAATTTCAGCTATATATCCCTCCCAATCCATCAGCTCAGATGTGGAGGTTTGACCGTCATAGGTAAGTTGGTGGGAAGGCACAGCATGATTGGGCCTGCGGTAACACTGGTGGTCTGCCCTCCGACAGAAGCATTTTCCTATCCCACCCCTGCCACCAGGAAATCTCGACCACGGCGGTCTTTCATCTATGAAACTGCATGCATCATAATAGGGCTGTCTGACAGCCAACTGGGTGGCAATTGTTTTGACGCTGTTTTGACGGGGTACCATGACCACCAAATTCATAATCAGGGCATTAGTATTGACCAGAGTACAAATTGAAAGTAACACCCTATACAGACTGATGAAGATGGCTTGACTGATGAGAATGGTTGGGATGGTCACAATCATTGCAGTTTTAGGACTGTCGTCTTGGTTCAATGGCAGGGACATGAGCCATAGAGAGTCAGTTGGGATGTTTATTGCCTGGGTAGGTTGACAATAGTGTTCAGGCACTAATAATGCATTGTACACATTCTTTCGATGTTAGAAGCTGCTCTTAGAAGTTCCCCTGTTGATGTGCCCTCGCTTTTGGTGTGAGGCTGTAATTGCATGACAGGTAACTCACAGTGGTTAACAGCCTCTATCAAGGGTTATAACCATTTTTAATGTCCAGAGCAGAATGTAATAATTCTTAAATGTTCAAATGTCCACTGTTGTTGGACTTATCAGGTTACACTATCTCTACAGTACATTATACTTATTACCACTTAATATTAGTGACACTTTCCTCAGATTCTTCTGTTGCTTAGATCACACGGACCTGTTGAACTTGAACTCCACCCTGGTTGAACTCCAAAACCGAGGCAGAAGCTTGGAACACTGTAGCAATTGCTGACATGAGGACTGATCAAAAGGTTTATACGGCTTGAGAGCTGCAGAAATCTTTAATTAAAAATTAAGAGTTTTTAAAAATATATATATTTGGAGAAATCACAGATAATTCATTTGATATACATTGAAAAAAGAATTTGTCAGGAAAGTCATGTAAATAGAAATGCCCTCCATTTACTCCTTAAACATTGGATTCTTCTTTACAAAAGAATCCCACAGTTCGAAATAATTCTGCATAGACCCTGGCCTTAAAGCAGAGACTTTTCCACATTCCTAACCTTTAAAACTTTTGTTTTCCATTGCTCAACAAAAAGTGTCTTCGAGGACTGCCTATTTTGCAAAATTAAGGATCGTGCGACCAAGATTATTATAAACTTTCTTTTGTGATTTCTTAAGCTCGTTTCCCAATTCAGAGAGTCCCAGTAAAATTAATTGAGGGTCTGCGGGAAATGCAAGCCTATGTGCGTACAACAGTACTGTGAATTATCCTGCCAGAATCCCTTAATTTTTTTAACATGAGAAGAAAATATGTTCCAGTTACCAACCCCTTCATGAGCACATCTAAAGCAGGCATATGGAATTTGGGAAATAATTGTATGTATAACTGATGGTGTTCTATATAACAGTCATTTCATGAAAAATTGCATTTGTTGAAAATTTGACACTTTTGAAATTGTAACATTTAACCTATTGATTTTTTTCCATACTTCCGGGAGAATTATCATGACTTCTGGAACTTCCCACCTTTGGGCAACTTTAAAAAATATATTGGTCTTTTTTACCCCATCCAACCTTGTTTTCCAATGGCTAACCGACCTCTATGTAGTGTTTTCAATGAGGTCCTCAACCAATTCAGAGCTTTGACATAACCTTTTAGGATCAAGTTCTTTCAGAAATTGAGAGACACAGTTGAAAGACAAGATAATAGAGAATTTATTACATCTAACATGCAGTTCAATATCCATCCAGGATAGCCATACATCTAGATTTATAAAATCTATCAACTAGATAAAACTATTTATTCACCATTTTTGAAGCATCTTATGATTAAAAAGGGTCTGGTCTAACCAACTAATATCTTCCAGCCGAGCAGAAACATTTAAACTTCCAATGGAGAAAGATCTAAACAATTAATCCTTTCTTTTCACAGCCCAGAACAGAGTCTTATATTTGACTTTCTTCGGTGATTTAGGCTCATCAAATCCATAATGTTATACTGATTGAGATTAAGTACATAAAATCAAACTCAAATAGTTTCTCATTGCATAAATGGGATGAAGAATGTGAGAAACTAGCAAAATAGTAAAGATTTAGCCTTGGAAGCCCAAGCCCTCCATCCTCTATTGACGAATATAATATATGATCAGCCAACCACGGGGATTTATTATTCCGAATAAAAGTGAAAATCAAACCCTCCATCTACTTAGCAGGGATTGGGACCACCCACCTGTAAGGCGAAGGTTCCGCACCCCATATTATGATGTGACTGCCACCATGGCGGTCGCATCCAGCAATTTAACATTGTGGTGGGTGCTGCTGGCTGCAGCACCCGCTGCACTGCTAAATAGCCATGTCATGCATTTCCGTGAACAACGTGGCAGGCACATTGCAATGCCTGCCACCTTGCGCATGGAAATGTAGGGGGGTACCATGGGTACCCACTCAGTGCACAACAACCTCCCCCCAACACAAGGGGGGCCCACTACGGGCCCCCGAATCTGTTCCAGCCTGTCTCTTTGTGGCAGGATGACCACCGCGAAAAGACAGGCGGAAAGGGATATTGTAATCCCTGCGGCGGTGCTTGCAAGGCACCGTCGCAATGTTGCCCTATGTTTCTGTTTCCGCAAGGCGAGCGGAAAAGGACCACCTTGCGGAACCATGGCAGGCGGTCTTTGCGACCGCCACACTTCCCTAAAGATTCCCCCCGCCATCGTAATATGGCGGGGGGAAAATTGCTGTCAGAATGCCGAGGGCCGCCACCTCACGGCTGGCGGTGGCAGACTCTCCGCCATCTTAATGACCCTCTTAATACAATGAACCAAAGGAAAACAATTCAATTTGGATAAATCGTTGGTATGGGCAGTTGTGGCAATCCCTAAATAGCCCTTAGGATTCAGGTTAACTAATGGTTATAACTCAGGCATTAATGTTTCTAAAGTGCAATTGCATAATAAAATCTCAGTTTTTCCCTTTATCAATTTTATACATACCCAATTCTTGAAATAGGGAAAACAACTCAAAGACTCTGTCCAAGGACTTAAAAGTAGCATAATATCATCGGCATAGAGCCTAATTTTAGGGATTTCACTAATAGGGGACTTAATTTGGTTATTGACTCTGATCGCTTTTGACAGGGGTTCTATAAAAAATGCAAATAAATTCAGGGAAAATGGACATCCCTAGCTAGTCCCTTGCCTAACTTTACAGATAACAACTTCAAAAGAATTCACAATAAGCCTTGCACATGCACCTTTATAAAGGTGCTGTAGTACAGTAATAAACTGTGAGGGAAAATGAAACGCTGTCAAAAAATTTAAAAAAGGCTTTCCCGCATGACCAAATTGAAAACCTTTTCAGTGTCAAGAAAGCAAAACATGAGTCGGAACCTGTTTAATGGTAAAAAAGCCAAGAACCTCAATTAAAAAATGTGTATTTGTGGATAGTTGCCTACTGGTGATAAACTCATTTTGATCTCTATTTATCAACTGGTGGGCAATTGGATTTAATCTATTCGCCAGAAGCTTTGTGATGATTTTATAAACAGAGTTGAGCAGGCTGATTGGGCTGTATGAATTCAGGTTTTCTGGGTCTTTATTCTTTGTTAAGAACTTACCACTACCACAGTATTGAAAGACTGAGGGATAGTCCATCCTCCCCCAGCAAGATGTGATTTGCTAATATTACAATTTATGAATTCAGCCCCTTGGCAATTATTTTTCAAAACTTTGCGGGTAATCCATCTTTGCCACATGCTTTGCCATTTGCTAATGATCTAACCACAGTATCCACTTTTTCTATTGTGACTGGAGATATGATAGTTCACCTGGTTTGTTCATCTAAAACTGGGATAGGAAGCTTTTTTAAAAACCCTTCATAGTATCCAGATCTAAAATTTGTGCTTGGTAATATATGTTTCAATAATGCAAGAGCACTCTGTTCAGACTGCCCTTGGTATTGATGACTCAGATATTAGTCTCTGTATCAATTAAGGCTTTAATTGTATTTTTAGAAGCTCTCTCTTAAGATTGCAATACTAAGAATTGCGCTACATACTCTCTCTGTTCATATACTTCCTGCATGTGTACTCTGTCACGCTGGTTACTTATTCTGTAATATTAATCCTGCATATAATTCTTACCTGTTCGTATTGATGACGATTATGACTGTTTTTAAAATAAAGGACTTTTTTCTGGGCATGTTTTAGACAATCCACCAAACTTTGGGCCCGATTCTGATGCGGGTTGGAAAAGCTTCCCGACCGAGGGCCTTATTCTGATGCGGTTAGGAAGGCCTCCTAACGGCATTTGCTCCTTCCAAATTGGATCGGGAACGTGTCTTCCCGACCGAGGGCCCAATTCTGATGCGGTTAGGAACAAATGTTCCCATTGAAGTCAATGGGAGTTCAACCAAATCGTATCAGGAAGCATCCGGATGCATCCTACTCCGCCGGTCGGACTTTCCCGATCCGAGTGGGTCGGAAACCATTTCCCAACCGATTCGGTCGGGAAGCTTTTCCAACCCGCATCAGAATCAGGCCCTAAGTCTTTCTAATCTTAAATTCTTCCACCAAAAAATGTCTTTAGAAATTTAGGCATAATAGCCTAAAAAGTGTCCCAGACAACTTCCAGGTTGGCGGTGTGGATATTTAAAAGAAAAGACTGTGAGATTTCACTCCTAATTTTTTCAACCAATTTCTCATCCTCTAGTAATGATTTACAAAAACCTCCCTTTGAGAAGGCTGCTGAATATTAGCTATATGCATTTCTAACATCACATGGTCTGAAAAACCATTGGTGTGATTTATATATTGCAGAAGCACCAGGTTCTCAGAGACCCAAATAAAATCTAGTCTGGCCGTAGACCCACATCTAGCTGAGAGGCAGGTGTATTCATGCTGCAAGGGAAAGTTTGCTCTCCAAGGACCATCACGTTCAGGTTTTTCTTATACTGTGTTAATAGCTGAACAGTTCTCATTTTATGTTGCCTATGATTTTTTGCTGCAGAGTCTAAACCTGTATTCTGAAGAATGTTAGAATTCCCTCAGAAAAACACAGGACGTGGGAGAGCCATGAGTGACTGAAAGAGCTCCAGAAGTGGGTCAGAATGATCTGGAATAGGGGCATAGACTGTTCCTAATGTGCAACGGATTCCTGAAATTGAGCCATTGACCCACATCCACCTACTATCTTTATCTGCTTATGAATTGACAATCTCCATCTGTAAACACTTATTGACATAAATACTCACATATCTTTGACCAGTGTTTGCAAATAAATGAGATTCAAATCCAGACTATGTAGAAAAACTACTAGTATTTGATGATTTTGAACTCAGAATGTATAAAAATTATATCCATCTCATGCTCAATTATTCATCTCTCTACAGCCAGCTTCTGACGCTGATTATTTAGTCCATTTGCATTGAATGAAAGGACATTTAGCTAATTTCTCCTCGTTGAAACCTACATAGAATCAGGGTATTAATAATACCTCTAAACAACCTTCTCTAAGGAAAACAATGGTACAGTGTGAAACACTCCAAACAATGCAGTAAGTGCAAAGAGAATGCAGAAAGTGCGAAAGTGCTTGCAAAAGTGCTTAAATTCTTTGCACATCAAATATTTGACTTCTAACTATCTGCCTGAGTTCTTATCTTTCTCTCAAAAGAACCACCTCCACCTCTTAGACCCTTTTTGAGCCGCAGCAACCTGAAAAACTTCTCCTTACACTGAGATTTCTAAAAAAACATTCTTTGCCATCCCCTTAGCATGCCCCCAACATACCCTGCCCATCCTACTCCACCCAACCCATCCTGCCCTCAAAACCTCCTGGGGGCAACGCCTGCCTTCTCCCCCAGGGAGTAGGGGTGATTCCGTCTTTTACCGGGTGCCATGACACTGCACCATGGGCTTTCCCAGAGGGGCAGGGGCTACCCCACCATTATTGTGGGCACAGCATCGTTCCTAGCCTCTGAAACCGTCACCTTTGGATAGCTAACATTATTGACAGGCCATCTTATCCAACTATTTCTCTTTTCACCTGCCATCTACTCATTAATAGTCAGTTTGCGGATGGTCAATTATCTGCTTCTTGAGGCTACTTCGCATTACCTGAACTCTGAATTGATTTAAAAAATGCTTGCACATGCTTGACTGAGGTGAAAATCTCAAAGCTGCCCCTGTACAAAACTTTCAGCTTGGACTGGAACACAAGTTGAGCATGTAAGCCCAGTGACCTAAATGAATCCAGCGGACTTCTAAAGTCTCAGCGTCGCTTGGCTGCTGCTGATGTCATATTGGGAAAAACCCGGACGGAGAACTCATCTGGAGCACCAAACGACTTCTGTTGTCTGCCTTTGAGTAGAATATGTTCTTTTATACGAAAGTCAGGAAAATTTACCAAGACCGTTCGTGGAAAATGTGCGCTCATAATTGTAACAACAGTTGCAGAATCAGGCAAAATATATGTTCGTACTAGTTTCTCGATCAGCTGGACCATTACTTCCCGCCGTTCAGCATTTTCTGGAATTCCAACAAAACGCAGGCTGGAGTGGGGTGAATGATTTTCCATCTCTTCTTGTTTTTCCTTTAAGGCGCTTATCTCCTTTTCGCAGAGTCTGAATTTTTCTGAAGCTGCACCAGTTGATCTTTGAGATCAGACATTTTCTGCTCTACTGCCACGAGCCGATCAGTAATAAGCGAAAGTTCATTTTCAGTGCCAGTCAATTGATTTTTTTTAAATTTGCCAACTTCTGCGCTTGCAAAGTCGTGAGTTCTCTGAACTCCTGTAGAATTTTCTCAAGCAGTTGAGTGGAGGGCTGGGGAGCAGTAGAGGAGTCTTTGATAGGCTTCGTTAAAACTGTGTAGATCTGTGGCAAGGTTACATCTCTTAATTTCGGATAGGGCATTGAGCTAGTCAAAACAATCTGGTTAAGCCAATGCCCTGTCTACTGTAGAGATGTTGAATTATCTGTCATGCTGGGGGTTGCAGGTAAAACTGTAATATTTGCGAGGAGAGCCTGAGTGACACCGACATCTTTGTCTTTATTTTTTTGAGCAGACGCTGTATCCAAGTGTTTGGTAAAAAGGGTGTTATGTTTCATAGGGTACCCCAATATAGGCCTGAGTATTCTCCTAACCTTTCACCTACATTTACCATACCATTACACTACATAACAGGTTTTGGTATTGGCCTTTTACCTAGTTAAGCACTGCATAACATGTTGTGTGTTTTCCCCGAAAACTAGCCTCATTAATTAGGCATGAAGATTCTCAGAATCACAGCAGGATTACCATCTTCTGCATAATAACTATGTATAAAGATTATCCCTTTCGTCATCCTCGGCAGACATGACACAGCAAGGTAGAATCCCCTGAGGGTACCTTTTGGGTATATATACACCACATCTTTGCCAAGGCAGGCAGAGTAGAAAGACTTCCATGCTGACACACTGACGCGAGACGCTGAGGTTCCTGCAAGCAGACACTCCAGCTCGCAGTGGTCTGACATCCCTCGTGGGGAGTCCATCTCGAGACCAAGATGGGGTCCCACAGTCTCTCACTTCAGGTAATGGGGTTGGCTTCAGCCTAGGGGGAACCTTGGCTCAACCCCTACATACATGCTAGGTACACTTAGGTACATCTAATTAGTGTTGCATCGTAGGAGTACGCTTCATTACTGTCATGTATTTATATACCTGCCTGAATTCAATGCTTCAGCACCATGGTAGGAATCTACCATCCTTTTACCCTGTTGGCGCTTATAATCATTTATATCTGTTTCTGTCTAATGGTTGTTTCCGCACACCTAATTTACACTAGAATGACGCTGGTTCAATAAATGCTTAGAGAAAAAATGTCCCCACCGTTTATTCTGTGTATTTCTCTCTGAGACAAAGTGAGCACGAGTGACTGAGCGAAAAGTACTGTACTGTTCCCACGATCCCTGATAGGACAGAGTTGTCATGTTCAATAGTTGTCAAGAACTATTCTCTCCTTGGTAAGAGGAGTTTACAGTGGCACTGTGAGCTAGCTGGTATACAGGCAAACATACCCGGTGGGGGTGTCTGTAATCAATCTGGACACCAATCCCGCAGTCTATGTTGTCTAAATGCGCAGATCCTATATAGGTTTATAGGAACTACACAACAGGGGATATGCCTAGTTTGCCTGACTTTCTCTTGACTGCCTCTCACCATGGACTTGAAGCCCATTGTCTATCCCTTTTGTCTGTGAAGCGGGTAAGTGGGTCATCTGGTATAGTGGCCGATAACCTTTGGTGATCAGCCGGTTCTACAGAAGGATTGATGTTAAGAAAAGTTTCCTGTCTCAATGTCTCCCCATGATACATGAGGGGTCCCTTTGACATCTTTATCGTGATCGCCTGTCTGGAATTCACTTCCCCACTGCCAGTCAGGCCCATTACCTTTTTGGAATCTGTATGGAACTGCTTGTTTCCCCGAGGGAAATAGTACTGCATATATGGTTTCATGGTTTGATGGAAGAGACACGTAAACAGTAAAGAGATGGAGTGAAAGAAAAACTGTCTCACTTCACATGAGGAAGTGGTATAAATTTAGACAGCTGGTAAGCACAGTAATTATGTGATTGAGTAATTAATTAATTTTCAAAAGGGAGATTATTTCTCTTCCTATCTTATCCCCCGCTCCAGTCAGCAGCTCAGAAGCAAAGACAAGCTCAAAGGGGCTAGGGCTACAAAAGAAATACGATGAGTGGCATGCAACCCGTAACATTTCCATTGCCTGGCACTCGCTCCCTGTGCCTGCACGCCAATTCCAGAAAAAAAGAAAGGGATTGAATATCATTCTTACCAGGTATCAGTGTTTTTTATTTCCACATGCCACTTTTTGGTCTTGATGTGGCGCTCACGGGCACTGTCTGCACCTTAGGGTTGTGGCAGCTTCGCACATCTAGTCAGAGCGTAGCAACCAATTTCAGGCATTGGACATGGGCACATGAAACAAGCAGCTACAGAACTGCTACAGAGCTATGTTCTACTTTCTCATGTCTCTGGCATCCACAAAGGTAGGGAGCCCTGCCTACTGGGCTCATCTGTGGCTGTCTGATGCAGGGGCTGCATCAGCCAGCACCCCAAATTAAGATCTGTTTTCACCTCATCATCCACATTAGATTGTATTTTATTTTTTGGAAGTCACTGTGTCCATATTGATTTTTCACATTGATTACAAGTGCCTTGATAATTTACACCCACTATGCAAACACCTGTTTGCACAGTGATCACAAACACAAGTGGTAGGAGTGACCCTTAGCTGACAATTACTTTGCACAATTAAGTCCAATGGTGGCTTGCTGTGTAGCTCCCACATGATGTGATGGAACAGTGTTGAATAGATGTTCTGTGGTAGCTGTCACCATGCAGTGATAACCGAGCTGAACTTCTAAAAACATCTGTATGCATCTCATATATGCATAGATATATAGCTACTACCTAAAGCTTAACCCGACCAAGACAGAATTTCTATTTTTACCAAGAAAAACAAGCAGAAAAGGGTACAAACCTGGCTCAATCCAGGGAGGACCTGGCCTGGCAGTTCGGTCTGGACTGTTCCCATGGGGCACAGGGTCAAGACTGATTTGCATATGGCTGGGTCCAAACTGGGGTGGCGTAGTGGGCAAAAGAACGATGGATTTAACCCAGATCTTTTGACTGGGGGAGAATGTTTGCATTGTCAGCATTCCGGCCATCATTTGTTTGCTGTAACACTTTTCGCCCTAAGTGGGATGGGTATGCCCAGACGTGGGTCCCTGGCTCACTGTGCCACTGGATTCAAGCTAGCCTGGCTGAAGAAGGTTGACATACCCTGAAACTGGTCCCAGGATGCTTGTTTCCGGTCCAGGGAGGACCTGGCCTGGCAGTTCGGTCTGGACTGTTCCCATGTGGCACTGGGTCAAGACTGATTTGCATATGGCTGGGTCCAAACTGGGGTGGCGTAGTGGGCAAAAGAACGATGGATTTAACCCAGATCTTTTGACTGGGGGAGAATGTTTGCATTGTCAGCATTCCGGCCATCATTTGTTTGCTGTAACACTTTTCGCCCTAAGTGGGATGGGTATGCCCAGACATGGGTCCCTTGCTCACTGTGCCACTGGATTCAAGCTAGCCTGGCTGAAGAAGGGTGACATACCCTGAAATCTGGTCCCAGGATGCTTGTTTCCGGTCCAGGGAGGACCTGGCCTGGCAGTTCGGTCTGGACTGTTCCCATGGTGCACAGGGTCAAGACTGATTTGCATATGGCTGGGTCCAATCTGGGGTGGCGTAGTGGGCAAAAGAACGATAGATTTAACCCAGATCTTTTGACTGGGGGAAATGTTTGCATTGTCAGCATTCCATCCATCATTTGTTTGCTGTAAGACAACACTTAAGAGCATTCTACAAACTGAAGCACATCTCATACTGGGCTGGAAGAAATGCAATTACTCCCATCCTGATGGAACTGCATTGGCTCCCCTTGTTAGCCCACACCATTTTCAAAACCAACTGCATCATTTATAAAGCCATCATGACCAGCACCCCCACATATCATATGAACAGGCTTACCATCTCTGATGGTTCTCAGCATGCCTGCAGCTTGACTACAATCAGACTGAAGACTAAGAAGATAAAAAAACTAAAAAAAAACAAGGCAGCAAGCCTTTTCAATCTATGCACCCAGGATCTGAAACAACATCCCTGGATCCATAAGGACCAACTGACAATGCTCCAATTTAGGAAAATGTTGAAGACATGCGTCTTTAAAGAGCCCTACATTGTATTGTATTGTAATTGCATTTATATAGCGCTTACTACACCTGACGAGGGGTCGAAGCGCTTTTTCGGCAAGTAGCACGCTACTCCGGGACCCATAGAAGATTAGTGTTGAATTAGTATAGTGAAACATGCAAGTAAATTTTAAGTGGTGGATAGGTTAGTCAGTTATTTGGATTCGGAAGGATAGCAGAAGGATAGAAGAGGAAAAAAAGGTTTGTATTTATATAGCGCTTGTTACCCCTGATGGGGTGTTGAAGCACGCTACTCCGGAAACCCATAAAGGATTAGTGCTGAATTAGTATGGTGAAATATGAAAGTAATTTGAGTGGTGGATATTAGTCAGTTATTTGGAGTGAGAAGGGTAGCGGAGGGATAAAAGGGAAGAAAGGTTTGCATTCATGTAGCACCTGTTTCCCCTGATGGGTGTTGAAGCGCTTTTCTGGCGAGTAGGACGTTACTCCGGAACCCATAAAGGATTAGTGTTGAAAATTAGTATAGTGAAGTATGAAGTAATTTGAGTGGTGGATATGTTATTCAGTTATTTGGATAAAGAAGGGTAGGTTGCGGGATAGAAGAGGGAAATAGGTTTGTATTTATATAGCGCTTGCTACTCCTTGATGGGGTTTTGAAGCGCTTTGTTGGCAAGTAGCACGCTACTCTGGAACCCATAAGGATTACTGTTGAATTAGTATGGCGAAACATGAAAGTAATTTGAGTGGTGGATATTTTAGTCAGTTATTTGGATTGAGAAGGGTTGGGGAGGGGTAGAAAAGGGAAAAAGGTTTGCATTTATATAGCGCTGGTAACCCTGATGGGGTGTTGAAACGCTTTATTGGCGAGTAGCACGCTACTCTGGAACCCATAAAGGATTAGTGGGGAATTAGTATAGTGGAATATGGAATTTGAGAAGTGAACATGTTAGTCTGTTATTTTGATTGAAAAGGATAGTGGAGGGACAGAAGAGTGAGATTTATTTTTCTCTTTTTTTTGAGGTCATAGCAGTAGGAGGAGGCTTTTGGATGAGTAAAAAGGGGTTTTTGAGGGGAAGAGTCAGAGGGAAGAGTTTAGAAAGGTTTGTTTTGGGGGATCGGTATAGTAAAAAGAGGTGTCAGATGATGCAAGGAGGGGTAGAGTAGGAGAGAGTCTAGAAAGGGTTATTTTGGGGATCGTAGTAGTGGTATGGGGTTTGGGATAAATGAGAGAGTGGATGTAGAGGATATATTGATAGATGTATAGGGTGAGAGCTAGGGTAGTGCATTGGAAAGAGTAGTAGAAAGAAGTTTGAGATGAGTCAGAAGGTTGGGCCAAAGGATATATTGAGAGAAGTATAGGCTGAGAAAATAGGGTAGTGCATTTGATATGCTAAATTAGAAGAAAGTGATAAATATATAGATCCATAAGTACATTGAAAGTATATAGATGCATAAAGGAGGTAAGTATATATAGATTAAAGATATTGATAGAGGTACAGGATGAGAAATAGGGTAGTGCATTGGATATGCTTTTTCAGGAGAAAAGTAACATACACACAGATCCAAGTACATGGAAGGTACATAGATGCACAATGGAAGTAAGTACATGTACACCAAAGATGATTTTTATTTATTTATTTACAACAACATAATTATTCTACATGTTTATACAAAACAATACACAAAGATAGGTACATATCTATAGTGAAAATAAATGCTTATATACAGAGGAATATGCTGTAAATTTTGTTTGCGTATGGTGCTTATGTGGGGAAGAGCCAATTCTTGAGTAGTTTTCTGAAGATAAGGTGGTTGTCAGTGGATCTTATGTTGGGGGGTAAAGAGTTCCATAGTTTGGCTGCTTGAACAGAGAAGGATGTGCCACCCATGTTTTTTTTTCTTGTATCTTGGGATTTTGAGGCGAGATGCCCCTTTAGAGCGTAGGTTCCTTTGTTGAATGTGTTTGGTGATTTTATTCCTGATGAAGAGCGGTCCCATTCCATGTATTGCTTTGTGGGTGATACAAAGTAGCTTGAACGTGGATCTTCTGGCAACCGGTAACCAATGCAGGGCTTTCAAGGCAGGTGAAATGTGGTCTCGCGGTTTGATATGCAAGAGTAGTCTGGCAGCCGAGTTCTGAATCCGTTGTAGTCTTTTCATGGTCGTTAAAGGTGATCCGTGGTAGAGGCTATTGGCGTAATCGAGGTAGGACAGAACAAGGGAGATGGTAGCTTGGACCGTGTGTGGAAATCCCAAATGAGGGAAAATTTGTCGCAGCATTTTTATAGTGACAAAGCTTGATCTTGCTAGTTTGTCCACTTGGGCATTCATCGACAGCTTGGAGTCCATGGTCAATCCGAGGTTTCTTACTTCCTTCGATACTTTAGGTGGTGATCCCAGTTCATCAGGCCAGGTGGCAAGCGGGTCGTAGTGTTTCCAATGAACCAAAAACATGAGTATTTCTGTTTTTGAAGCATTCAATTTGAGATGGCTCCAAGTCATCCACTGATCCACAGCCCTGAGACAACTGAAAATTGGGGATTTTTCAATGTCTTTGGGGCATGCCAGTTGAAGGAGTATTTGCGTGTCATCTGCATAGTTATAGCACGTGAGGTGAAATTGATTGATCAGTACCGGTAATGACTTCATGTAGATGTTGAAAAGCATGGGCGAGATGATAGAACCTTGAGGGACCACTGCTTTTGTGGAGTATGGTTTGGATGAGAAAGGTGGAGTATGGATGACATTAGTTCTGTTTTGAAGGTAGGACGCGATCCAGTCTAGAGCAGTTCCCTCCATGCCGGCTTCATAGAGTCTTTGTTTCAGAGTGTCATGGTCAACCGTGTCAAAGGCAGCCGAGAGGTCCAAGAGGAGTAGAGCAGCAATCCCGCTGCGGTCAACTGTATTCTTCAGGTCATCCCAGATGGCAAGGAGGGCAGATTCAGTGCCTCTTCCCGGATGGAATCCTGTTTGGAAGTCTGAGAGTATGTCATTCTCTTCAATGAATTGTGACATCTGGGCGAACGCTGCTCTTTCTATCAGTTTGCCCAGGAAAGGTCCATTTGTAATGGGTCTGTAGTTGTCAGGGTTCAGCGGGTCCAAGTTTGTTTTCTTCAGTAAAGGGCAAATGTGTGATTTTTTGAGTTCTTCTGGAAATATTCCGGTAGTTAAGGAATCGTTGATGATTCTTCTGACTGGAGTGGCAGCAGAGGTTGTTAAAAGAATTGTCTTGAAAGTTTGTGGCGGACAGGGGTCAGAAGGGCTGCCGGCAGGCCTGCTTGCTTTCACCAGGTCCATAAATTCATTGTGTGAGATGTGTTGGAAGGAACGGAGAGGCTGGGTTAGAGTATTCTTGGATTGTTGTTTTGTACAGGGGTTAGTGCTGGTGCTTTGTTTCTGTTTTAAGTACGAGTCCAATGTGTCTGCTTTGTCTGTGTAATGATTTGCCAGTTTGTCTGTGAAATCTTGAGTAGCAGGATGAGTTCCTTCTAGGCAATTTGGTTTGCGAAATTCATTGAGTATTTTATAGAATTCTTTATTTGCACATTTAGCATTTTGAATTCTGTCTGAATAGTACCTTTTCTTAGCTTTTTTGATAGCTGACTTGTATAATCTGTTAATTTTTTGTAGGTAAAGTTTGTCTTGTTTGGCGTTTGTATTGAGCCAGGTACGTTGCAGCTTTCTAATTTGTTGTTTTATGTCTTTTATTTCTATGTTTCTCCAAGGCGCTTTTTTTCTTTTGTGCTGTTGTGTGGTTTTGAGTGGTATCAGGACGTCAAAAGCTTCCTGTAGCCACTCAAATAGATTTTGAACAGAAGTTATTGTTTCCAGATTTGTACTTGATGTTAGTTGTTTTTCTAAGGGCCATATGTAGGTAATTTCTATTTACCGATTCCTAAATACCGAATTTTACCGATTCGGTATTTAAGAATCGGTAAATAGAATGTAGGTAAACATTCGGTAAATTTTACCGATTCGGTAATATTCGTTATTACCTATTCGGTATTTACCGAATCGGTAATAAGGAATACCTTCCCATTCATTCCTATGGGCCTGGAGGCCCATAGGAATGAATGGGAAGCCATTCACTAGTACCGATTCGTTAAATACCGAATCGGTAATAGGGGGAGCATATTCAAGGGTGGGAGGGTGTCAAATTGACACCCTGTTGCACCCCTGAATCGTGCATGTGTGCACATGTAGCGCACACACATGCCCTAAGGGCATGTATGTCTGCCACATGGCACTTTTAAAAAAGCACAAAATTGCTTTTTAAAAGGTATTCGGTATTTACCACCAACTTGTAGTTGCTGGTAAATAACGAATCCTTAAACCAAAAATGCACTCACTTGAGTGCTCCCTACATAGGATTTAAGGAATCGGTAATTTACCGATTCCTTAAAATAACAAATCGGTAAATTACCGACACCTTAAATCCGGCCTCCTAAATCGCAAAGGGCTCAATACCGGTCGGTAACGGGAAATTTACCGATATTCGGCCGTTACCGACCGGTATTAGCCCACCTACATATGGCCCTAAGTGTTCCAAATTGAGTTTGTTCCACGGCCGATAGGTGGATAGATGTAAGCTAGTTTTAGGTGAGTCCCTTAGTGTTGTTTTATGTTGGAAAGCAAGCAAGTGGTGGTCTGACCATGTGACTGGAGTTATAGTTTGAATGGTAACTAGTTCAGTATTAACAAAAATGACATCTAGGATATGTCCAGCGATGTGTGTGGGTTTGTGGACAATCTGTTGCAGGTTCAGTGCGTCTAGGCCAGTGATTATTGTTTTTGGATGGGTCATATTGGGTTTGTCAAACCAAATGTTGAGGTCACCCACAATGCATAAGTTGGAGTGTATTGTTATCAGGTTTGAAACTGTGTCTAGAAGTGCGTCTGGGAATGTCGCCTTGCTAGGTGGAGGTCTGTAAAGGAGCAGGAAGTTACAGGATGAAGACTGTGTAGTATTACATCTTGTTAGAAGAGCCTCACAATTCTTTATGGAGATGTCATCAACTTTAGTGATATGTAATATTTGCCTGAACACAACAGCTAGACCACCTCCTTTTTTGCCTATACGATTTTGGGTGATCGTTTGATAGCCTACAGGAATGGCTTTATGCAGGACTGGAGCCATATCATCTCCCAACCATGATTCAGTTATGAATAGTATGTCTGGTTTTGCATCTGTGAGAAGGTCGTAGATGTGATGTTTGTTTTTAGAGAGGGATCCTCAAGGAGCACCAGCACCCTGCTCCTTAAGCCAAAGAAATTAAAAAAATTGAAAACCTACAAACGCACTTTCTCCGGCTCTGCCCCGAGAATCTGGAACTCCCTACCTGTTGACACAAGACTGATTCCATCAACCTTTGCCTGCAAAAGGGAAGTGAAGGCTCTACTGATGAACAATTCGCTTAACTAGTAGCCAATCCCCCTCACCGCCCTGCCTGTTTTAGCGTAATGTGCTACCAACTGGCCTATGCTACGGCCCTGTATCGCCCGCTACTGTGTTATTACTGTTTCCAATGTAATTTGTCGTAACTGCTACCTGGCCTATGTCACGGCCTACTTTCGCCCGTATTCATATCAATGTTGCTCCTCATGTATATTGCCTAATTGTCTTATCGACCTGTATCCGTCATAACAAGAGATTCATTTCTAACAGCAGAAAGGAAAATGCTACTTACCAGTATGCATCTGTTCTTTCTATGTAGAGCTGTAGAGTTGTATACTCCAGCATAGATCGCCATCCGGTGCTCGGCCTCAACTGTCTGCACCCCGCCCGCTTCGGGGAAGCTATCGCCAGCCACAAGATAGGTGGCTCCCCCCCACTATGACAGTGCGCATGGGCATCCACTCCATCCCCAGATTGTTTCTCGCCATAAAGGGTAATGATGGAGTTAGTAAGAAAGTAGAAAAGGATGTCCATGTGTGATGTATCTAAGTAAGATAATACTGCAACGGATAAAGGTATCCGGGGTGGTGGGTCGGCGTATACAACTCTACAGCTCTACATGCCAAGAACAGATGCATACTGATAAGTAGCATTTTCCGTTCGAGGCATATGAGCTGTAGATTGTATACTTTAGCATAGACTATATAGCAGTTTTCCTCATTAGCGGTGGCAACCTGTATTCATTGCAGTGATCTGAAAAAGTGTTCTCAATACAGCCTGGCCCACACTAGCTTGTTGTTTTGCTTGCACATCTACACAATAGGGTTTAGTGAAAGTGTGCGGTGTAGACCAAGTTGCTGCTTTGCAGATGTCATCTAGGGGAATGTTCCCTAAGAATGCCATAGAAGCCCCTATTTTGCGTGTGGAATGAGCTCTAGGGCGAATGGTTAGTGTGCGTTTAGCTTTGAGATAGCATATTTGGATGCACTTAACAATCCATCTTGCAATTCCTGTTTTTGAAATGGGATTGCCCTTGTGAGGTGGGGAGAAAGATTCAAAGAGTTGTTTAGTCTTTCTAAAGGGTTTAGTTCTTTCTATGTAGTATAGTAACACCCTTTTGCCGTCTAGCGTGTGAAGAGCACGTTCTGCCACTGAGTCTGGTTGAGGGAAAAACACTGGGAGTTCAACAGACTGATTAAGGTGGAAGGCAGAAACTACCTTGGGTAGAAATTTTGGGTTAGGTCTAAGAACCACATTACTATGATGAATTTGCAAAAATGGTTCTTATATGGTTAATGCCTGGAGTTCACTAACTCTTCTGAGGGATGTGATAGCTACCAGGAAGGCTACCTTCCAAATGAGGAACTGTTACTCACATTTGTGTAGAGGTTCAAATGGGGGACCCATGAGCCTGGTAAGAACAATATTGAGGTTCCAGGCTGGAGAAGGTGGAACTCTAGGTGGAATTATTCTTTTAAGTCCTTCCATAAACGCTTTGATCGCAGGAACTCAAAATAAAGACAAGTGTTGTCTGTTTTGGAGGTAAGCGGCTATTGCAGCTAGATGTAGCCGTATAGATGTATATGCCAAACTACATTGTTGTAGATGCAAGAGATAACAGATAATGTTTTGAATGGAAGCATCTAGTGGGTTGACTTTGTTAATGGTACAATAAACAACAAATCACTTCCACTTTGCTGCATAGCATGCTCTTGTGGTAGGACGTCTAGCCTCTTTGATGACATTCATACAATCTGGTGGAAGATTGAGGTAGCCAAACTCTAGGACCTCAGGAGCCAGATTGCAAGATTGAGTTGATTGGGATCTGGATGTCTTATCTCTCCATGTTTCTGTGTAAGAAGCTTGGGTGAGAGGTGTAACTTTTGATGAGGTACCACTGATAGTTCCAGTAGAGTTGTGAACCAAGGTTGTCTTGCCATGTTGGAGCAACTAGGATCATTGTGAGGGAGTGTTGTTTGAGCTTCCGAACCGGTAACGGAATGAGTGGGAGAGACGGAAAAGCGTATGCAAATTTGCCTGACCAGTTCATCCATAGCGCATTGCCTTTGGACAATGGGTGTGGATACCTGGAGGTGAAGCTTGGGCATTTTGCGTTGTGATGTGTGACGAACAGATCTATGTCTGGGTGTCCCCACACTTGAAAAAATGGAAGAACTTGAGGATGAAGTTCCCATTCGTGGATGTGTTGTGTTTGTCGACTGAGCAGATCCGCGATCTGATTGTGTACTCCCGGGAGATGTTCTGCGAGGAGGTATATCTTTTGAGGAATAGCCCATCTCCATATACTTTGAGCTAGGCGTGAAAGTTGGAGAGAGTGTGTCCCCCCCTGTTTTTGAATGTAATACATTGCTGTCATGTTGTCTGTACGTATTAGGACAGCTTTGCCTAGTAGCAAGAGTTGAAAAGACTTTAGTGCTAAAAAGATTGCTAGTAACTCCAGGTGATTTATGTGGAGTTGTTTTTGTTGAAGGGTCCATAAGCCCTGAACAGTTTGACTTTGTAGATGAGCTCCCCAGCCGGTGAGCGACGCGTCTGCTGTTAGTACCATCTGTGGAACCGGGTCGAGGAACGGCCGCCCTTTGGAAAGGTTTTGTGTATTCCACCACTGCAGAGAGCAATGTATGCAGCTGTCCACCAACACCAGATCTGTCAGCTGACCTTGAGCCTGGTTCCACTGACGTGCTAAGCATTCCTGCAATGGACGCATCTGGAGTCTTGCATAAGGGACGATGAGGATGCAAGAAGCCATCATCCCGATTAACTGCATAAACACTTGAGCTGGCGACGAGTGTTGAGGCCGAAATTGTAATATTAGAGCCTGCATGGAGTGAATCCTGCCTGGATTGTGGTATGCTAGAGCTCTTGAGGTGTCTAGAGTAGCCCCTAGATACTGTTGTATCTTGGATGGTTGAAGGTGAGACTTGGTGAGGTTTAATGTGAAACCTAAGTCGTGAAGTAGATGGATAGTCCTGTGTGTGTGCTGTACACAACTGTTGTGAGATTTGGCTTTTATGAGCCAGTCGTCCAGATAAGGGAACACATGGATGTGTTGCCTCCTTAAATGAGCTGCTACCACTGCGAGGCATTTGGTGAAGACTCTGGGTGCTGTGGTTACCCCGAATGGGAGGACTTTGAACTGATAATGTTGCCTGTCCACCATGAACCTGAGATACTTTCTGTGAGAGGGGTGAATAGGAATATGAAAGTAGGCGTCCTTTAGATCCAGAGTGGAGACGAAGTCGCCTTGTTGAAGTAGTGGGAGCACCTGTTGGAGAGTGACCATGTGGAAGTGGTCTGATTGGATGTAGAAGTTTAGGGGTCTGAGGTCAAATATTGGCCTGAGAGAGCAGTCCTTTTTTGAAATCAGAAAGTAGAGTGAGTAAACCCCTGTGCCCTGATGGGGTAAGGGGACTGGTTCTATTGCATTTGTGTGTAGTAGAGCAAGAACCTCTTGTTTGAGGAGAGTCAAATGTTCTGTGGACATTGGACGGTGTTTGGGAGGAATGTGTGGGGGAGTGGATGTAAGTTCCAGGCAGTAACCATACTGGATAATTTGTCTTACCCACCTGTCTGTAGTGATGGAATTCCAGACAGGTAGGAACTGTGAAAGGCGTCCCCCCGACAGGTGTGGAATGGTCGGGGGAAGCGCAGGGAAGTCACTGCTTGGTGTTAGGGGAGCTGCGGGTGCTATTACCCCAGCCTCTGCCCTTGTTGTTGTTACCCCTGTAACCTCCCCTAAAGTATCCTTTGGAAAAGGAGCTCTGATTGGGACTTTTGTAGGATGAGGATGGGTGCTCTGATGTGTTGGTTTTAGAGCCAGCCCTATAAAAGGAGCGGCGAAAGGAGCCTCTAGGAGAAGATAACTGCAAGGCTCCCATAGACTTTGCAATTTCTGTGTCCTTTTTCATCTTTTCCAAAGATGTGTCCACTGTAGGGCCAAAGAGGTGCTCTTGATCGAAGGGCTGATTAAGGATACTGGTTTTCACCTCTTGTTTAAATCCAGATATCCTGAGCCAAGCATGTCTGCGTAACAATAAGCTAGTATTGACTGCCCGAGACTCGGTGTCCGCTGCGTCTAGAGCACATTTGATTGACGTGTTCGTGATTAATTTGCCCTCCTGTATGAGGTCATTGGCTTTGTCTATATATTCATCAGGTAGATGTTGAATGAGCTTCTCAAGCTCATCATAGTGAGCCCTATCATACCTTGCCAAGAGAGCTTCCACTAGTTTGCCGCTTGAGATGCCATACGTTTGCCTGAAGCGTCCAACAATTTGGATTCTTTATCCGGAGGCTGGGTGTCACCTGAACCCTGGGAGTTGGCCTTTTACGTGCATTAGCTGCTACCAGGGAATCTAAAGGAAGCTAACCCGTAATATATATGGGATCAATGGGAGCTGCTTTGTATTTCTTGTCTATCCAGGGTTAAGAACCCTGGTCCTAACAGGGTCTTTAAACACTTCTGGTGTGTGTTTAAGTAGACCTTTTAACATTGGTAGGACATGTGAGGACTTTTGTGGCTGAGCAAAAGTTTCTAAGAGAAAATCCTCCTCTACAGGATCTGAATGTAACTTTACCCAGTGATATGTGGCGGTCCTATTGATTAGTTGGGCAAAACCTACATAATCGTCTGGTGGGGATGGCTTAGAGGGATAAAGATCTGGGTCGTTGTTTAAGTCAGGATCTGTGTTATAGTCCCTCCATGGATCTGGTTCCTGTGGGGTATCATCATTATCATTATCATCCTGTTGTGGAATTATATTATCATCCCCTTGCCCGTCCCCATCTCCATAATCACTATCCTCTGGTTGTGGAAGTGGAAAAGTGAGTTCTGGAGAGTGTACTGGAGAGATCAGTAGATTGGGATCAGTAGGTGGAGGAGGAGGTGTAGGGGGTGGAGAGGTGTTAGTGCTAATTTCTATTCTTTTAGCAGGAACTGGCGAATCCTGCAAATGGTCCGGTTTCCTCTTTTTGGAAAGAATATGACCAGTCTTTGAATGAATATAAATTGTTTTTTAGTACATCAGCTCTGTTTATTTATAAGCTTAAAACTTAAAAATTTAGAGAACAACTGGTCCCAGAAAATGTAGAGTACATCGTTCAGCCTGGATATAGTATCTAAAAGAGCTGACTGATAATATGATTGAATATATGGTAAAGCTAAACAACCATACTCTTTATCTAATTGGATGGCAGAAAAAATCAACCAAGCAGGCTGATTATTCCAAATAAATCATCAAGTCAATTTAGGAATAAAGAATCATAGACACCTTAATAGGGATATTGGCATTTAAAAAATACACAGGGGCAGAACAGACAATCTTACCAAAACCACTCTACCTGTGATTAACAGAGGCAATGAGTTCCACTTACAGAAAAACTTTGAACTCTAACTATTGTTTCCATATAATTTAATTTGAATTGATCTGTATGAGTTGATGTAACATAGATCCCTGGATACCTAGTTGGAAGAATGGGATTATACCTAAACCACAATCTCTGAGGAAGATCAACACTGGAAGCAATGACTAAAAGAGTGTCTTATTTCCCTTGATTAACTTTATATCCCCCAAGCAATGTAAGTTCCTCAATCCTTTCTTACAAATGTCAGATCTTAGATGTCTCAGTTCTCAAATATATAACCAGACCATCAGCATACAGTTTACCTTTTGATACATAGGAGCAGGTAAACAAATGTTGTTATTTTTACAGATGGCGATCGCTAGGAGCTCAATGAATAGAGGAAATAAAATTGGAGACAGTGGGCACTCTTGTTGAGTCCCATGCTTAATGTTGATTCTCTCTGCCTCATCTCTGTTAGTTATTTTTGAAGCTGAGTCAATTTCATAGAGCTTTTTAAGAATCAGTATTCATGGCTGTGGAAATGAAAGAGCGTCCAAGATATGAAAAAGAGCCTCCCAATTTGCTAAATCAAAAGCTTTTTACACATTTAACATTATTAGTGTGGCTTTTAAAATATTTTGTGAAAAATAATCAATAGCTTTGATCAGGAAATCAGTGTTTGCTGATATTGATCTATTGAACGAAAATCCATTTTGATCCTGGTGTACCAATCTTAGTACAAGTGAAATGGTCTTATTAACAACAATTAGCAATAATGTTTGCAGAAATCCTATAATCAGAATTTAATAAGCAGATTGGTTGAAAGAAATTTGGATTGTCAGCAGGCTTCTTGTTTTTCAAAATGCTGATCAATGAAGCATCCACAAAAGAAGCTGGTGCTTTCTCACCCTGTAAGATTGAGTTGAATAGTTTTACTATAGGAAGCTGACTCTCTATATAGTGCACTAAAAAGAAGTACACTGTGCAGAGAGTCCAGTGGATCCCAGATTGGCTTACAGAGGCACAAGTAGTTAACACTAAAGCTCTATTCTGTGGCATTGTGGGCGAGCAGTTAGGCTTATCAGAGGGTAGTGCTAAGCATTTGCTGTCCTCACAGAGGCAATAAATGAGACACACACTCAAGAATAAATCCGAGACCAATTTGCAAAAATATCAAGGGGCAGATTTACGAGCCCCCTGCGCCACCAGTACCTCACTTTTCGTGACGTACTGGTGGCGCAGGGGCTGCTCCATATTTACAAGGAGAGGAAAAGCCACCCTGCGTGACTTTTCCTCTCCTTGTAAATACGGCCCTTCACACGCAGCACTATGCGGTGAAGGGGCGTTCCATGGGTGTTGCTGTGGGTGTTCCCACGCAACACCCATGGAACAAAACACATCTCCAGAATTACAGAAATCGTAACTCTGGAGATGCGTTGAAGCTACGCCACCCTAGAGGTGGCGTAGGGAGCGCACCGAGGAGAAATGTTTTCATTTCTCCTCGTTTTTTCCTCTTTCAATGCGTGCTGCATTCAGCACGCATTGAAAGAGGAAAATGGTTGTAGTGATTATTTTTATGCAGGAAGGTTCCCCTTCCTGCACAAAAACAATCTCCCCACGACGCAGGCATCCTTGCACCATGGTGCAAGGGTGCCTGCGCCGGCGCATGGCTGCAGTTTGTGCGCCAGCGCAGGGGGAAGCACAAGGATGCGACATATTCTTGTAAATATGTCGCATCCCTGTGCTTTCCAAACTAACGCAGCATGGCGCAGCAAAATGACTTGCTGCGCCGTGCTGCGTTAGTTAATTGTAAATCTGCCCCCAAGTGTCTTTAGATATGTTTTAGGAGGTGGACTGAACTCTATCTTAAACTCCATGAAGATGACAGCGTGTTCTGAAAATCTATGAGGCATTAAGCAGAGATAAATCTAGCTAAGAAACATGTAAACCTTTTCTGAAGGGGATTTTGTTTCACAAACGACCTAACAAGCCAAAGTCAGTTTCAAGAGTTGAAAAAATGCTGCAGTTTTAGTTATAGATTGCCTTTACATTTCCTTGAAGCAACAAGCTCATGGGTCTTCATACAAATAAAATCCCTACCCATATTAATAGGACTTTAAGAGTATGCAGCTAATTTATACAATTGTTGCAGAGCTTCAACCTGGTCCTCAATAGGACCATTGCAACTCACAAGACTGCAAGTTTCTGTGTATGAGGACTTAGTAACTCACAATCATCTTCCAAAAGGATCTCTTTTGGATTCAATTATATTCCACTTCAGAGAATGCCCAAAGAAAATAACCACCACTCTATCAGCAGCACTAGCAGATACAAGTGAAGCATGTGGAACCCAGTTAGGGGTTGAAAGCTTAGGGTAGTTAGATTTCAAGTGGATTTCCTGGAGAAACAGTACATCTGGATCTATTTCTTTATCCAACTTATGGCAGCTTGATACCACTGTTAATGTTGCACAATACAACTTTAACTGCTCCCATGATATACCTGCATTGTATCCATTGAGATTACTGTCAAGAAATAAAATAACATTTCCACTCACTACCATATTTCCATTATTACCACCACTGTGCACTAACTTACCAATCACTCACCTCCTCACACCCAACCCTCTACCCACTGCAACCAAAAGAATAGTGCCTGCTTCAAACCTTAAAGAGAAGAGGACCCATCCTTTGTTGTAAGGTGCCATTAAACTGCATCAAAAAACATTTGTCAATGGGCGAGGAACCTATCCCAACATTAGTGGTCAAAACACAAATAAAGGAAAAACCCAAATATAAAAATTGAAACTTGATCTAGAATTATTCAAACATATACAAAACATATAATGTTTGGTTAAAGATCTGTTTATTGCTTTCAGTTAGGTACAGCTTCAACATATGCAGTTTATCACAGCAACCACTAATGTAAGTCATAACACAGGAAAGCAACTACTTCATAGAGTGCCCCTCCAGCACATGTGCTGCAAACATGACTCAGTACCTCATAATGCAGGATTGACAGTTGCTGCAGATCACAGTATGTATCTCAACAAACAACCAATAAACTGGTCAACCAACCAAAACCCACCACCTCTGATGTGGTCTCTTCTGAGGTAAGGTACCACAGCCACATTTAACATAACATTGACAATGGGGGTGGCACCTCATCACTGATCCCTCTCAGGGGTTGAGTCTACGCATAATGTCTGTTGAGGGTGCTTGAATGCCTCCAGGATGCTTGTTCCAAGTCTCTGCGGTGGGGTATTTCCGACACCCTCTGCCATCCTCTAGTCGCAGTGCCGCTTGCTCACTCCTCACCCATTGGGCCACATCTCTCTTACATTGTGCAATGGATGGGGCCCTGTCTGGCCTCCAGTTCATAATGATAAGCTGTTTGGCTAGGGTTAGTGCAAACAATAGAAACCTAGAGCCCACCGTTGCTTTGTTGCCGATTGGGTAAGTCGAGATAGACAAATTTGAGACAGTCGTGGTACCTTCTACCTCAGCACTTTGCCCATGTGTGCCAGTATCTCCCTCCAGTACTCCACTATCACCTCACACTCCCAAACCATGTGCATGAAATCTACTGGTGCTTGGTCACATCTGAAACAGCTATATATCATGGTAAAGGCCATTTGTGATAGCCTCCTGGGTGTTAAATAAGATGCGTGCAAGTAATTGAATTGGGTTTATTTGAGCCTTGCATTGTCGGATGCCCTCTGCGCACTCTCCAATGCCACTGCCCATTGCTTGTTGGTGAGCTGTTTCTAGATTTGGGTTTCTCATTGAGTATGCAGTGCATGCAATGGAGGTATAAACCTGTGAAGGAGTGTCTTATAAAACAAAGATATCAGCCTGCCTCTCCACTCATGCTGAACAACAGCAGCAGTGCTTTAAGTGTAGTGGGTTCGGTTTGCCTCATAGTTCTTGCATCACTTCCACCAGTCTCCCATATAAGAGGAAGTGTGAGTCAGGAAGGCCTGTCTCCTCCATCATTTCCTTACCTATGTGGAGTATCCCCTCTTTGTAGCAGTCCGCTACTGTGAAGCCCTCTGAGGGGATACTCCAAGGCTTCAGGCCTGATCTGCAGCACATCCTGAGTTGGATCGTAGGGGCATAAAGGGCCACCCCTCTTGTTATATAGTGACACCTGTGCCAACATCTCACTGCAATCGCTCCCAGTAGTGTCAGGTCACCCAGGGTTTGTGTGCGTCCTAACAGAAATGAAAGCATGTCTCAGGGTATTGAATTGCTCCTTAGTGCTGCCAAGTTTTTCAGATTCTGTTCTTCTAACCATCTGGCTGCCCACTGCAGTTGGAAGGCCAAATAATAAACCTCAAAGATGGGAACTCCCAGCCCCACCAGTTGTTAGTGCCTTTAGGATCACCAAGGAGACTCTGTATCGCCCAGTCCCCCACAGGAAATTCCACAGTAATTTCTCAAGGTCTCTGAACCAGTCCATTCCGACCCACACCAGGAGGTTGGCAAAGCAATACAACAGTCGTGGAAACATGATCATCTTGATCAGAGTCCCTCTGCCTATCACGGTCAGGGGGAACCCTCTCCAGAAGTCTAGGCTTCCCCTTAGAGATTAGAGTGCTGCCCGTCAGTCGCCCTCCAAAGGCTTTCATCACTATGGTATACTCTGACACCCAGATAACGAAAGGCGTGCTCACACCAACCAATGCCCCTCTCCTCCAAAGCCTCTGGAGTCTCTCTGCCCTGTGGGGCTAATGGGAACACACTGGTCTTCTGCCAGTTCATGCGACCCTCCCCATCTTGTCCAGTAGTGGTAGAATTACAGCCAGGTCTGTGTGGTCATCCCTACATAATATTATCATGTTCTCTGCGTAGAGAGAGATGGAGTGTATGCCATCAGCCAGCTTCAGCCCTTTCCGGGCGTGTACCACTCTGACTATAGTCATAAAGGGAGCCATCGTCCACGCGAAGTGCATCGACGAGAGCAGGCATTCTGCCTACCTGCCACTACTCTGCCTACCTGTACGCACTCAGGCAGTCAGTTTAGGGTGCACAAGGTTAGAAATTTGATCCAACTGCTGCCAAGGTTCAAATTGTCCTGGCCCACATTGAAGAACAGCCACCGCAACATATGAAATGCTGTCTCCAGATCAATAGATAATGCCATTAATGATCCCTTATGTTCCGCTGGTATCTCCTCCCATGACGCAAAAGAGGCTTCTAATGTTGTAAGATGTGCTGAGCCCCAGGATAAACCCATTATAGGCTAAAGGCGGGTTGCTAGGGCCTTGCACTTATAAGGGGTGGTAAGAAGCCGACTCTATAGGATCCTTGTATTGTTTTGGAAGGGAAACCACTAGGGCCTTGCCTGTTGCCAAGTCATCTATGGCAGCCTTAATCTCCGCCTACATGATGGGGCCTCCCAAACTGTCTCTATAGTCATCGGCGGCCTGTGGAAGCCTGCAGCGGGACAGAATGGTATCTGTACCTGAGTCCGGGACTTGCAGGCCCATCCAGTATAGGGTTCAGTATTAATCGAGGAACACATTGTTGATATCATGTTGTGCATGCTTGAGGTGACACAGAGAGTCTTTAATCTTAGTCCCCCTCTCTTTTCAGAGATCAGTAACCAGACCAGTGGTCACCCTGACTTACCTCCCTCTGTGTGCTGGCATGCCAGATATTCCCTGTAACTAAAAGTCTGGAGATGGTCCACCAGGATGGCATAGCTCTCCTTTTCAGTCCTATATGATGCTACATGTTCTGGGTTGGTCACCATCTCCCTCTCTAGTTCTCTGTGTGTTCCTGCGCTATTAGCTCCCTCTCAAGTATTTTTCAGATCATCACCGCTGCTCTAACAGAATGCCCCTTCACTACAATTTTAATTGCCTCCTACTCCACTCTGTGGGAAGACGATGTCCCCTCATTCTCCACAAGATATGTGAGAATAGCCTGTCTTAATTCTTCCCAAAAGGTGTCATCCAGTAACAGTGTAACTTGGAGTCACCGTGTAACCAGATCCCTCAAAGCGCGCTTGACAGCGATGAAGGACAGTCCCTTCTTTTGCACAGACAATGTATAATCCGGGTAAATAGGCACTTTGTGGTTGTCCAGCATGAAAGGCCCAGTGAGCTGTTCCTGTTTTAGGATAATGTCTCTGTCTCTGTAGTGCAGCAAGCATGCCACCATGGGTCTCGGTAGACCACCTGGCAGGGGAAGTGCGCAGCAACATGATGAACCCAATACAGGGTGAAGAACTTAGTGAGTGCTTGGGGGCCATCCTCTCCACCAGCCATGTCTCCAGATATGACACCATGTCCTGGCCCTCCACCCCCTCTGGCATCCCCTTATCTGTCTGTTGTTCCTGTGATTGCGCCCCTCCACGTCGTCCAGCCTGTGCAACAGGGCACATAATTGTTGTGACAGCCTTCCCACTGCATTATCCACATGGGTCACGCGAGGTTGTAGTTCCACCAAATGCACACTTAACTCATTCACTTTCTCAGCTAGGTTCCCCTGGTCCAGGTGGAGGAGTCCCAAATCAACTACCACCTTATCTATTTTCGTTGTATTGCCCTAGATTGGGGGTATTCAAACTTTTAGTAATAAGAGCTAATTATGATCCATGAAAATGATCCCAAGCTACTAATATTATTAGTGTTGTAATAGCCACATCAGACAAGATTGTATTAATTGCCATGATCACTTCAGTGCATCGGGACAGCCTAGCCAGCAATAATGAAAAGAGGCTTTGTCATTTTGGAATGCCTTTATATAAGTAATGCATAATGCCTATAGCCTGAATGTGCCTGGCACCAAGGTAATACCATTAGTAAGCTTTAAATGTATCTTGGGAATTCAACTATTTTTCTCAAAACATCGGGGCATATTAGCAAGGGCACTATCGCCGCTTTAGCGGCACATTTTGGCGCTAAAGCGGCGATATTCTTATCGCCCTATCAGCAAACTGTCTCTAACAGCAGTTAGAGACAGTTTTTGGGCATTAGCGCCCGTGTTTTTACCGCTTTGCATGTCAGCGATATTTATCGCTAATGACATGCAAAGTGGGCGTTCCCGACGAACAAACCTGGGAAACACCCGCTAACAGGCCTATCACCTATTAGCAAGGTGGCCATGGCCCCAGTTAGCGACATGAAAAGTTGCGCTAACCGGGGTCATCGCCATTTATTTAACACCTGCAATTAGCAGGTGTTAGCCATATCTAACATGGGGGTGGATTATGCTGATACGACCACAGGGTCGTATCAGCAAGGTTATCGCCGTTTCCATGAAACATCGCTGGAAAACCAGCGATGTTTCATGGAAAACACCGCTATGGCTGGAATAATTATCGCCATAGCGCTAAATGTCGCTAATACAGCGTTAGCATGGCAAATTATTCCGACGATAGCCGGCGATAAAAAAGTGCTCGATAAACACGCTTTGGGATGTTTAGCACACTTTTTAGATAATATGCCCCATCATCTTATGAGTTCAGAAAATACATTTTTGTCTTGAATGCACACTTTTCAATTTTGGTATACATCTATTAATTCAACCGAGCAAAAGGTTTTAATTTATTGGGCTGTGCTGGACACAGAAGAGCTACTTACAAGTAGCTGGAGAGCTACCAGTAGCTCGCAAGCTACTTGTTGGAGAATCCTGCCCTAGAGAGTATCTGTTCCTTTATACTGCAGCCAGAGAAGTTCACAAGAATTGTGCATGAAGCTTAGAATGGAGGCCTCAGGTCTGGCCAGGAACTCAGTGAGCCCTCATAACAGTAAAATCAGCGGTTGCATTTGGCTGGATGTACTTTTGTATAAGCCTCTCTATTAATGGAGTCTTCTTGCATTTATTCTCTACGTTTTCAGGCACTTCAACAATTCTCAAATTAGAGAGGCAACAGTGATTTTCCAGTTCATCTTGTTTGAATTTTAGCACTCTAATTTCTTTTTCAAACTTCACTGAATTCGTCTGAAGTGCGTCCCTGTGATCTTCAAGGTCAGACACCCTCTTCTCTAATTCATCTAGGGCCAGATGTACAACCCATTTTTGCATGCGCAAACGGGTTAGCGACCCGTTTGGGTATGCAAAAACTAATAAGGCCATGTACAAACCCTATTTAGCGAGTCACAATTTATTTGTGACTCGCTAAATAGGATTTGCGGTTTGTAATTAGGAAGGGGTGTTCCAAGGGCGTCCCTTCCTAATTGCGACTCGCTACCCTATATAAGAATGTTTTGCGACCGCAATTGCGGTCGCAAAGCACTCACAATTTACCCCCCTCTTCAAGAGGGTGGTAATGCACTCACAAATGGGAAGAGGTCCCCTTTGCAAATGCAGGGGAAAATATTGTTTAGGGGCAGGCAGTGGTCCCAGGGACCACTACCTGCCCTTAAAAATTGAAACGAAAACGTTGAATTTTTTTTTTTTAAATGCATCCCGTTTTCTTTTAAGGAAAACGGGCTGCATTGAAAAAAAAACTGCTTTTTTTAAAAGCAGTCCCAGACATGGAGGTCTGCTGAGCCCAGCAGGCCACCATACCTGGGAGGGCCAGCCATTCCTAATAGGGTCGCAAATTGTGAATGCCTCATGAATATTGATGAGGCATGCAATTTGCGACCCCATTGGGAATCACAAACAGTGCCTCTGACACTGTTTTACATGGCATTTAGCGACTCGCAAATTGCGACTCGCAATTTGCGAGTTGCTAAATGCCCCGGTCGTACATCTGGCCCCTAGTCTCTCCGTAGTAAATGAAAGTTTCTGATCAATGCTACTCAGTTGGCTTTGCAATTATGTAATTGTCTGACTATAGGATGACTTTGCATTGCTTTCAGGCATCATTCCAGCATGAAACGAGTTTTGTTCTGGAAAGTAAACCCCAAGAAAAGCAATGTGTGCCTTTTTGAGTCACTTGTGTAATGTAAATACAGCACAAAATGTTAGTAAATCTGCTCCTTATTTTTTGCTGGCTGTTGTAGTTGGTGATTCACACACCTATTACAAACCACCACATGTAAAAACATTTACTCAAGAGAGGGATAAAAAATGCATTCTGACACTTTTAAATGAGGTCGTTGTTGACTTGCTAAATAACAGTAAATGCATTGATGTGTTTTGCCTTGCCCTGGCAAGAATAGCAGGCTGTCCTAGAGGGCATCCTGAAGGAAAGCAGTATTCCTCTTTTAAGAAGTGAATATATAATGCGTAGGCCCAAAGAAGGCCTTTGCTCCTTGTAAATAATCATGTTTCAGGCCCATAACCTTTGCAAATTAATAGCTAGTTGGCATGTGAGCCAAGACACAGGCAGTACAGCAAAAGGCATTTGCACATGTTAGGGTTGAATTTAGAAACATTGCTAATCTCATGACCCATTTGTAACTACAGACAAAAAGCATCCATGAAAAAAAACAATTACAGACAGTGGATTTGATGCTTGGATTAGGGACCGTCCATAAATATAACGGACATGTAGTGACCCTAATGCTCGTCAATATGTCTGAAGACATCTTCTCTCGCTGACGATATTCCATTAGCTTCAAGTTTCAGACAATGAACCACCATGTGATAGCATTTGTCTTAACAGTGACGTGTTTGTCACCCAGAGACTTTCGATTTGTGCTTCCACTTACCACGCCCAATACTCAAGCGGGAGTCACATGTTTTTGTGGGTGGCACTCGATATAGAAAGGTCGTTCATTTATTTGATAAAAGTAATGACTGTCTCTGAAGACATTATGTTGCCAAGAGCTTCATCATGGAAACGCTTTATTGGGGCTTTACATCTAATACACCCCAGTGACTCTAATAACAGAAGAGCAAAGCCCCATTTTCTTCTTCAAATAACAGTTTTTACACATAAATAACCATTTGCTGACCTGTTTCTGAAGTGGAATTATTACTACCACTATGTTGTAATTCAGGATGGAAATGTTTTGTTATGTCTATGGTGTGATGATGGACGTAAAACGCATTGCTTCTTACCCTTACCCACATCATTTCCAGCTTCAAAGGTCTCCCCCTGTTTCCAGTTTCAGTTGTCTAATTGCACCCTGGTCTCAATTTTGCAAGGGTACTACCCTCTTTATGTTGCAAGCATTCCATCTGGTTTACTAATGTTCTGGGACACCCTGTTCTCAACTTTGACTAAAGGTTTGTGTTGTTTCTTTCAGTTTCAAGGTTTAGGACAAGAATGTCCCTTTTATAGTGTACATGTGTATCCTCCTGCCCTGAATGCATAAATGCATGCAAATATGGTAACCTGACTTTTATTTTCTCCCTGGGATGACACTAATCTAGCATGTGTGGTGCAAAAGCCTGTCTCTGACTGGAGCTGGCCTGTGACCTGGAAGGGGGCACCAGGAGTGCCCTCATTGTAGGCAGTAAGCTTCTCTCCCTGCTCTTGGTATAGTATAAGCAGCAGCAGTCGCAGCACACTGTGTGCTTAGAAGGATTGTTAGAACAATTTTATCATGGTCACAGGGAGTGAGGCCTACTGGCTCACTTGTGTAAAGTTCTGCTAATATTTGTATGCTCAGACCGTGAGATGCTATGTTTATGCCCAGACCTTTGCACTGGCAACAGTGTGTATGTTCAGTGTGTACATGTGTAGTGCGTGTCAAGTGCATGTAACATGTTTCATCAAGAATTGCTAGTGAGTGAGCCCAACTGAGATGCATTTTAGGTGCATTTTGGATACCCCTGAACTGACGTAGCACAGGAGGATGAGGGCTGTGCTGCAGCACAATGAAAGTCTTTTGCTTGCATTCCTGTAGCTGAAGGGAGGAGGATCCAGACACTGAAGTGAGGAGAACGGGAATAGAGCTCCCATTAGAAATTCCATTGTGTCTTTTGTTAGCAGGGAGTTTTTGGTTAGCCCACCTGAGCAATGCCATTTGATATATGGTAGAAGAGAGGAGGGCACTGCAATCCCTGTTGTTAGAGGTGAGGAGGTTTGTATGTGAATCCTGCCCTTTTATCTGTCCCTGGTTACTCTTTGAGCTGGGCTGATGACATCCAGGTGCAGAAATCTTTACATATTTGTGTCTCTGTTGTGAGTACTCGAGGATGGAGACAGCCTCAGTGCTACCTGTTATGAGAAACTTTACTCTGCACACAGTCTGGGTTTGGAGAGATGCTTTAAGAGGGCACCTGAAAGAATAACCAATCCGAATGGGTTCTGCAGCTTGAGATTTAGACAATGGCTCCCCATCCCCTGGTTAGAAGTTGCGTATAAAATTGGGACCTAAGTCAAAGTCCTTTATGACCAGGGGATACATTTTTCTGCAGAATACTGGATTGACATTCAACCAGAGCTGGTCTTTGCCTGAAAACCTGTCTCTCAAAGGTGAGGAGCCATCACTTATATTCTGCACATTATGCTGCATGAGCTGTGGATCTCCCCTTAAGCCTTTAAGCCTTACTGCCTGCTGAAAGAGGGTAGGAGTCTGTCCGGCTCTGCAAGAGGAGAGATGCAAAATGTGTCTCCGCTGTCTGTGAGCCATCCAAAGAGAGCTGACCGCAGGAGAGCAAGTTACGGGGGCCCATTATTCAAGAGCCCCCCTCCCACTGTGTCTCTTCCCATTTTCTGGCAGGTACTGCAACTTCCATGATAATCATAAGCCCAGTAAGGGTGCAACTACTTGACCATCATAACCCCAATTAGGGCTCCAACTGCATGATCATTGGAGCCTGAATGAGGTCTTCAATTGCCATGATCATCATAAACCCTGTCAGGGCTGCTACTGTATAATCATCTTATGCCCAGTCAAGGCATCAACTGCATGACCATTATGGGCCCAGATGGAGAAATGCACCTGATGTGAGCAGCAGGGGCTGTATTACATAAGTGCCCCTAGGGCGCAACAGGCATTTGTGCCCGCTTTACTCCACCCCGTGGCACTTTGGCATTACAGAAGGGGCCGCAGATGCTTGCCCCACACCTTCTGTAATACCGATAGCTCTTGTGCACATAAAGCGCCAGCACTATCTTCAGGGGGTGTTCCCTCATTTACATGGGAGCATGCCCCATGCAAATGAGGAAATCCCTTTGCCTCTGTGCCATATTACAGATGCGGGCACAGAGGCAAAAAAGCTCTCAGGAGGCGCACTGACAGTGCGCCATCTAAAATGTTGTGCACTGTCAGTGCGCCCCCTGATGTCAGCCATGCACAGAGATCTCTAGTCCCCATTAAAAGTGGAGGTGGGTTGCCGCCTGCACTGTGAAAACATGGAGCAGCTTCAAAGCAGCTGCTCCGTTTTTCACAGGAATGTGCTGACTCCAGAGCAGTGTGAGTTCGCGGCTGCCCTGGGGGCAGCACCTTCCAAGTAATAGGGCGCACTTTCCCTGTTTGCGCTTGGCGCACCTGTTTTAAGGTGCGCCGGGCGCAAGCAGATAAAGTGGGCCCTTTACAAAATAGGCCCCAGAGGTCCTGGATAGTGTTTGCAATGACTGTCCTCATTGCAGGCCTGGTGTGGGCCTCAACTACCTCTGGTCTCATCAGGACCAGATCTTTTTCGACCACCATTGGCCGAATCTGGTTGGGACTCGCCTTCACAATGGTGAAGACACCTCTTGTCATCCAGTTGAGGCAGCTTCAGTCAGGGTATGATCCTGTTCCAGTGCCACAAACTCGAAATACTGAGGTTTGGATGGCACACCAATGGGCACTACTTGCACCAAGCTTCTCTCTGTGGCCCAGCAAATCTTTGCCTACCGTGGCACCCACAGTGGACAGGAGGAAGGGCCCCGTGAGCCTGCAAATGACAATCAAGGTCTTGAATGAGCCATCCCAGGTGTTGTATGGGGGTAAGATTGAAGACTGAGTAAGCATTTGAAGGTGTGCAAGATAGAGTTGTACCTGTCCTAGAGTTAAGCATTATTCTGATTTCCTAGAGTGTGCCACATAAAGAAAATAGCAGACAGTAAAAATGTAGTGACATGAAGATGATTTGCGCCAAGAAACACTGATGTGTACAATTCACTATATTTTGTAATATTTAGTATGTGTGTCATTAAAAGTGCTTTCTTTCTTTGAACAGATCACCTCTGGACTTGGCAATAGTATTATTGTGTCTGATGGTTTATATTTGAGTGCTGAGCTTGAGTATTCCAAACTACTCCAGTGAGAGGTCATTGACTGCTTCTTCTCACTCCCCTGATAGTCAAGTGTTAAAGGGGTTCTACTTGTCCCAGTTTGCTGTGTCATAGCAGGAGATATCCCAGGACACCAGGGGTAAACCACCCCAACCCTCAGGATTGGGGCCCAGTAACCTCTGCCTGCCCTGTGCCCCCCCAAATGGGGCCACATAGCAGGGATCCATTTTTCCCCACTCATAATTGTGTCAATAGTTGTAATAAATTTTTCCTTTTTCCTTTCTGTTGCATGTGGTTGTCAGGTAAATCTGGCCAACTGCCTTGGTAGATGTGGAGTATGTAAGATGTTGGCATATTGGTGTTTGTGTGTCTGTATAGGGGAATGTGCACTGTGCGATTTTATGTGGTGTTCATGTTTTATTGGTGTTGCTAGGTGCAGTATTGTTATGAATATTCATTTAGTTAGAGTGTTTTCAAGGTCTTCCCACAGCACACAATTTATTCAGTTTGTTTTGTTCTTTCTTTTGCAAAAAAGAGGAAATGTACAGTGACTTTTCATGCAGCTCGCCATAATGGTATAGAGCAAAGTTGTATGGCAGTTCCATGTGCACTGTCACTAGGCATTCAGATCTGGGCTCAGCTCCTCCGAACATGTGCTCCTAATGCATGTCTGAATAGGCTTCAACTTGTTTCCGTCTGCATAATGCAGAATAAATCCGCCTGCTAACCTGAAGAGTCGGCATGTGTTCCTGCCACATACTTTGATTGCAACAAGTCAGCACCCACCCATTCATTTTGCGCAGGCAAAAGAGTCTTTTAAAAACTTGGCCATATGGATTTTGGCGTAGAAAGTATCATATAATGCCCAATTTTAGGGCTGTATTATTTATCATACAAAGTTGGAAGCCCTGGATATTAGTTTTTAAAGGGTGTGATGACTACTGCCTGTCTACTCCTTCCAGCACTCGTAACTGAGGCCTTAGCAGTCAAGCAAATCATGCCTACTGTCTAAAGCAATTTTTAACTCTAAATGATTGATATACTTCGTAGACACATTCTTGAACATTTTTACACCTGTAAATTCACCTGCGTTGAGAAATCTCACCAGGAGGTCATCAACCGCTCAATTTTCTCACGCGCACACTTAATGTTGGTGAGTTGCGTGTGAGAAAAGACTCTGCCAACTGTGTGGCAGAGTTTTTCCAAAACCCTATGTCCAAGCGAAGCGTGAAGTGGGCAAAACTCTGAAAACTCCGCCGGAGAAGTGGAGTTTACTGCCCACTTCTAGTCATATTATCATGGTAGAATTAAATTATAAACATGAGTAAAACCTGTGGGCAGGGCATGGGCATTCTGGGGCAGGGGTACCATAAAAAATTTGGCACGTATATGGGCATTGAGCATCTTTTATTTATTTATTTTTATTTTATTTTTTTATTGTATTTTATTATAATCAACAAAACATACATCAAAAAGAAATAAACAGTCTTGCAGAGGCACTTATTACTCTTACAGTTCGTTACCATGCCTAATGTACTTAGTAGTGTGCAACATACTTGTCCATTATTATATAGATACAGAGCATTTCACCTTACAGCTGGGTGGTTTACACGTCAATAGGGTGTGTTTGTAAGTACCTCGTTAGTGGCATCCAGTAGTCTTTGGGTTTAGCACTCGTCGGAAGCTCCTCCTCATAAGTTTGTAATGTGTCCCTACAATATATCATGTCGTGCAGCCATTGCTTACATGTGGGGCATTGCCTGCCATTCCAATACATAGATACTCATCTTTTTGCCAATAATAAGGCTATTACAGTGAATTTGCGCTTGATTGATCTTACATTCGTTACAAGCCCCAGTAGACAGACACGTATCGTACAATCTATCTTAATTTCCAAAATATTGCTCAGAATACCAATTACCCTTTCCCAGTAGTCTCTAATCTGTGGACAGTGCCATGCCAAGTGTATGAAGTCGGCATCAACAGCTTGACATCTCCTACAACATGCATCAGGGCGGAGCCCACATTTCTGTAGTTTAGCCGGTGTATGGTATGTTTGATGGATATATTTATAATGTATTATTCGCAGGTTACCGTTTGGCGTGAGCATGTCTGTTAGGGCACAGCAAGTGGTCCATTCCTCCTCTTCAAGGGGTATTTCCATAATTTCGGACCATCTCTCTTGCGCTTTCTGCGTAGTACCCGCTATATCAGCCTGCAATAGTCCATATAGTTTAGACACTAAGTGCATAGTATGTGGAGTGGTTATAATCAGTTGCAGTGCTTGAAGTGCCTCTGGCTCTGCAGGGAAGGTCGGGTAAAAATCCTTAAGAGCTCGTCGCAATCTATAATAGGCAAATTTAAATAGGAGAGTCTGGTTACTAATGTAATGAAGGTCATCTGGTTCTATGAAGACACCATCCGTATACAAGTCACCCATCGTGTCTATCCCCACCCGCTGCAGTAATGACATGCTCGCTCTTTCTTGAGTTACCGATAAGGCTGGGTGTTGCAGTAGAGGCAATGCCGGTGCATAGAGTGGTAGCTTGTGTGCTAGTTTCCCAATTCTCTGCCAAGCCAAATTCGTTGTGCGAATAGTGTTTATTTCATGCCGTAGCACGTGTGTGCAGGGGTGTGGTAGAATATGTTGAAGCGAAATCGGATGTGCATCCCCATCTTCCACCGCTACATGAGGTAGGTACCGCACAGGGTGATACCAGTAGTGTGCATATTGCACTTGTGCACATAGATAGTAGAGTAGAAAGTCAGGAACCCTAAACCCCCCCTAGAGTAGGGCAGTGCTAAGGCACGCAATTCAATGCGGGCTTGCTTTCCAGCCCAGATAAGGCGGGTTACACAAGTCGTCAATCTTTGAAACACTGACCTTGGCGGGGCAATAGGGATGTTATTAAAAAGATATAGGACCTTGGGCAGTATGACCATCTTTACAAGAGCTATTCTGTCCGTTAGGGATAATGGCATATGTATCCATCTTTCTATTTTTTCTTCTATTTTACTGATGACCGTACCATAATTTGTACGTATAACCAAAGCAGGGTCTTTGTGATACCAAATTCCAAGGTATTTTACTGAGTCCTTTTGCCATTCCAATGGGAATTCCACTGGTTGTGGTGTCGTAATATCTGTTAAGGGAATAATCGTGGACTTACTCCAGTTGATCTGAAGACCTGAGTATCTACCAAATTTTATGTATTCCCGTAGTATGGGTGATAAGTTTACATGGGGTTCGCGAATATAGAGGACCATATCATCAGCGTATAGGGAGATATTTATAGGGCGCTGTAAAAATTGTAGGGCAGTGGTTTTGTGATGCTGTCTAATCTTGCAGGCGAGTGGCTCCAGTGCGATGGCGAATAATAAAGGTGAGAGAGGACACCCTTGCCGAGTGCCCCGTGTGATGCGTATCTCATCAGACACATATCGATTTACTTTGATACGTGCCACTGGTTGCGTATATAGTATTTTGATCCATTGCATTAGTATTGGGGGCATACCCATCTTTTGTAGCACTGTAAAAAGATATGGCCATTCGATCGAATCAAATGCCTTGGCGGCGTCTAAGAGGACCGCCGCCGCTTTAAGGTCCGGATTCAGCTGATGAGATAACGCAAATAAGGTACTTAGATTGTGCGCAGTGGAGCGATGGGGTATAAAGCCCGATTGGTCCGGCAATACTATATTAGACATAAGTGGTTGGAGGCGTTTGGCAATAAGTTTTGCCAATATTTTAGTGTCCGTGTTCATCAGGGACAGTGGGCGATAGGATTCGCAAGACTCAGGGTCTTTATCTGGTTTTAGGAGGGCTATAATCATGGCTTCCCGGAGGGTGGGTGGGAGGAGTCGCTTTTCATAAGCATCCCCATACAGTTGCACAAGATGGGGTGCCAGGAGTTCAACATATGCTTTATAGAATTCGCTCGTAAACCCGTCTGGGCCAGGTGCTTTCCCATTGGGCAGGGATTTGATTACATCCGTAATTTCTTCAATAGTGATAGGTTGTGCAAGGGAGTCTCGTTGATCATCGGATAGCCATGCAATGGCAACATCCTCTAGATATGTCAGTATGTCAGGGGCTTCAGCCGTGGTACGCGTAGCATACATCTCTCCATATGCCGCCATGAAGGCCGATAGTATGCCTTGTGTACTATACTGCGGGGTGCCCAGCGGATCTCGAATTTTAATCACTGTATGAGTGGTTCGTGCATTACATATTTTACGTGCCAGCATCCGACCAGGTCTGCCGCCCTCACCATATGTTCTCGCTACGTGTCTTTTGGAGATGTATTTCAACTCGCTGTCTGCGAATCCCTGATATTCTGTCAACGTTTCGCGAATTGTGCTCAATGTAATCGCGTCATGGGTAAATGCATATTTCTGTTCGAGGAGTGTAAGTTTATTTTCGCATTTAGTTAGTTGGGTGCGTATATCTTTTAAGATGCCCGCATTTGTACTAATGCATACACCCCGGATCGTGGCTTTAAAAGCCTCCCACAATATGCCAGCATCCTCCACAGAGCCCTGGTTCACTTGAAAGTATTCTTTGATACCACATCGTATAGCCTCATCATAGGGCGTGTCTAGTAATGCTTTAGCGTTGAAACGCCACGTATATGGCGGTGGCTCATAATTGGGAATGTCTAGTAAGAGCAGGATCGGATTATGGTCTGATAGTGTTTTCGGTAAATGCTGTATTTTGTGTACCCATGTACTAGCTACTGTGGTCGTAATCCAATAGTCTATTCGCGACCAGCTATTGTGTATGTATGAGTTGTGAGTAGCTGCCATACTGTGCGGGTTGCGCAATCTCCATACATCCGTCATTGTAAATTCTAGTAGGGTATCACGCACCACCTGTACCACCCGAGTGTGGGGCTCCCTAGTATTGCCAGATCGATCAAGAACATCATTTAGGGCTAGGTTGAAGTCGTCCCCCCACATTGTTTCCATTTCAGGTAGCTCTCTCAACGTTGAGCGGAGGTCATTAAAAAACCCTGGGTCATCTATATTTGGCCCGTATATGTTTATCAGCCTAATGGGTTGGCCTCGGAGCACCCCAGTGACTATGGCATATCGGCAGTATTCGTCTGTGTGTGTGTGATTCACAGTAAAGTGGACGCCTTTACGTATTAGGATTATGACGCCCCTAGAGTATGTTGAATATGATGACGCAATCACATGTTCCGCCCATCTGTTCCCTAACCCGCACTTGGTCGCTTTAGCTAGATGCGTTTCCTGCAATAGGGCTATGTCAATATGATGTCGGTCAAGAAACGCAAACACCTGCCGAATTTTCTTGGGGTTATTTAAGCCCCGGACATTCCAGGTGAGAAAATTAAGCTGTGATGGCGCCATTTTACCTTCCTTTACAGGAGTTGAGTGCGACATTTATCCATATGCAATGCTGCCTAGTTTGCTCATATAGTATGTGGTAGTATATATTCTGTTGCTCATATAGCCTTTTGGTAATGGTACCCTTGTCTGCATCGTGCCGTACATATCTGTGCCTGCAATAAACTAACTTAAACATTCCCCCAATCCCCCTCCCACTTTAGCATCCCAACTATGCCAAAGACATACCCCGTAGAACCACATTAACATTAGGTCAACAGTTGCGGGGATCACCCACTGGGGGGCCGCTGGCTGCGCACTTCTTCATCCGTGGTAGCGGATGTGACCGGGTAGGTTATGTACAGAGAGGACTCTAATTTCAACTGGTTTTAGCAGTGGAAGTTAATATCATTAACTTGGTGTCTAAGTGCAATCTGATTCACACATTACCATATTGTCTCGACATTTCAATCTGAATCCAGGTCAGCAGAAGATTGGTGCGTTTTTTTAGGTTTTGTGGCAAGTTGCTTGATAAATTCATGTGCCGCTTTAGGTGTCATCAGCATTTTCGTCCTTCCATCATGCGTCACTCGAAGTCTCGCCGGATAGAGCATAGCATATTCAATGCCCATATCTCGCAGTTTCTTTTTCATAGGCGCAAAGTCCTTCCGTGCTGTCTGCACCGCCACCGTAAAGTCCGGGTAGAGTGATATATTATTGCCTTGGTGATTAATGCGCTGCTTCTCCCTTGCCAACCGTAAAATCGTGTCTCTGTCTCTATAATTAAGTATTCTGGCAATAATGGGTCGCGGCGGTGCACCTGGGATCGGCTTTGGTGCAAGCGATCGATGTGCGCGCTCAACTATAAACATTGGTGATAGCGCTTCCGCGCCAAAGATGTCTCGCATCATATCTTCTACAAAAGATTCCATTCTACCAGTGTTGGCGCTCTCTGGAACGCCTGCGATACGGACAGTGTTCCGTCTCGAGCGCACTTCCAAATCTTCGTTCTTATTCTTTATAATTTCCATCACTTTTTCCATCTCCAGGCATTTACGTGTTGTGGTGTTAGATTCGTCTTCCACCGCCGATATACGGAGTTCCGCGTCGTCCAGCCGTTCTCCTTGCTTATCAAGCTTGGCTGCCATGTGGTCCACACGACTAGTAAGATTGTCGATCTTGCCGTCTATTGCCTGCAGACTCTGTTGTATGGCTTGTAAGGTGGCTTCCATTGTAGATGTAGTGGCGCGTTCCGCGTCTAACTCTGTGTCAGAGTGAGCTGTCATGCTTCTGGGCGTACGACGTGTGTCAAAGGAGAGTTTGGGTTGATGCTTATCTGGTTTGCCCTTGGTAATGGGGTCGTAGAGCTAATCACCCCAGGAAGAGTCTTTGGTAGGCGTTCTATATTGTTTAGTACGGTATATTCGTCAACCAGCACAGTAGAGAACACTAATTAAGCTGCTAATAGTTATGCTGGGACAATCAGTACATCCATACATCAACCCAGTAAGATAGTACAGTAATCCCGCTGGTTATTGCTAATCCTTTAGGCCCGGTATAGCTTGGGGTCTTCCGCAGGGGCACTATATGGTCGATGGTGCTGCGTAGTCTGTAGCCGGTAGCAGCAATCTCGCAGATCCCACACCACTGGGTAGGACGCAAGTACTCCGCACTGCTCCCCGATTCAACGTCGTCTCCGAGCAATCAATAGATACGATTAACGGTGTCTCAGTTTTACTAGTAGCGCTCGTTGCAGGCAGCTGGATACCAGCGTATCTGTGGTTAGGGAGATGCCTTCACAGTGAATGTCCAGACCTCCCACACCAAGCTTCTCAGGTGTCCAAAGCACGAATCACACCATGGCGGCGCTTTCAAAGCAGAGGCGGGCTCAATAGATATTCCGGCCCGATGGCACACTGTACTTTTCAGGGAGACGGGCCGTCACAAGCCCCGGGCCCTGCCTTAACAAAGGTGGCGCGTAGAATACACAGGCGAGTGTTTGGAGTTGTCCCAGTACAGCACCATCCGCAGTGCGAAGCGCAGTTGTTACCGCATTTGTTTGCACTCACCCTTTTGGCAGTCGTCTTTGTGTTTGTTATTCTGCTGCGTCGGGCTCTCCTCACTCGCCCACAATTACCGCGCCCTCTGCCTCTTCGGTAGTACGCGCGATCCCCACAGGAGTGACGTGCTGGATCGATGGTCCCCCTCACCGCCTTCCGATCAGCAGGGGTACGGTTTTCGGTGATGTCGCCCAAGTTCCGGTTGTGGAGGCACAGGCTTACTCTTCGCCTGATTGTTTTTGCTGTGTTGCGTTACGTGTAGTAAGGCGCCGCCATTTTGTGCCGACTCTGTGTTTCAGCCTCATTTCGCCTTTACAAGTTTCTTTGGCGTAGATTTAGCCGGAGTTGCACCCCAGCGCCGGTGCCATTTAGTGGAGTCGTTATTCCGCTGTCAGTAGTTATGAGTTTCACCTCACATCGATTAGAGGTGGCGCGTGTAACACACAATCAGGCGAGCTTGTGGAATTGTCCCAGTACAACACCATCCACAATACGAAGCATAGTTGTCATCACATTCGCTTGCACTCACATTTTTGGCAGGCGTCGTTGCGTTTGATATTCTGCGGTGTCGGGCTCTCCTCACACGCCCTCAGTCACCGCGCTTTCCGCCTCTTCGGTAGTGCGCGCTTCGGCAGCGCGATCCCCACAGGAGCTACGTGCTGGTTCGACGGTCCCTCACACCACCTTCCGATCGGCAGGCTTACGGTTTTCGGTTAGGTCGCCCAAGTTCCAGTTGTGGAATCACAGGTTTGCTCTACGCCTGATTGCTTCCACTATGCTGCGTTACATGTAGTAGGGCGCCGCCATTTTGTGCCGCCTCTGTGTCTCAGCCCCACTTCGCCTTCACCCGTGGTTTTTGCGTAGATTTAGCTGGATTTGCACCCTAGCGCCGGTGCCGTTTAGTGAAGCCGATATTCTGCTGCCAGTATTTATGAGTTTCGCCTCACAGCGAACAGCCGGTCCGATATAAATGTAGGATAATTGTCCCCGGTCAGCGGAGCGGCACTACTGTGCAGCCATTCCGTTGTGCGCCCTCTAGCGCCCCCCATCTTTTATTTATTTATTTTATTTATTTATTTTATTTTATTTGATGAGTTTTATATAGCGCTGGTTAGACCCGAAGTTATCAGAGCGCTTTACATAAGGAAAAAGCGAGTTGCAAGTTACAAAATTTCACATAAATTATAGAATGATTACAAAGTCAAGACAGGAGTTACTAGCGAACTCAAAAGTCAAGGCCAAAAAGACCAAGAGGGCTGGAAATTCACAGGGGGGAGAACAGTAGCCGGGAAAAACTACGAGACATATGTCCGAAGTCTGGCTGGGTAGGTGACGGCCATAGCGGTGCGCCGGAGCCAATCTCCCCTATAGCTGTCGGTGCAGCTCTACCGGGAATCGGCCATGTGGTTCGGGTTCCGCCGGGTTAGAATGAAGATCATGAAGTGACCGAAAGTCTTGAGTCCAGAAACGGGAGGGTGGAGATGATGAGGATGGGAAGATATGTAGCTTGGCTGCCATCTTACAGTAGCTTCACTCCTGCATGTTGCTCCTCTTCTATACGGCGGGTGCCGAGTCAGGGTCAGGCATGTCTCATCTTGGGCGCCATGTTGAAGTTAGGCAGGGCTTATCTAGATATCCGCGTTGACATCTTAGCCCCCCCAAACCCCTACGATTCAATAAAACATGAATTTGCCTCACAGGCTAACCTCTTCCTTGCAGGGGGGCCGCCCGCAATGGCAGTCTGTATTCCCCGCTGGCCGTGGTCACGAGGACTCAGGCGGGTGCAATCAGCCGCGTATTCAATCCGCTCACGCAGAGCACTCACTTCTTCTCCACGTCTTACCATTGTTTTTTTCATTCAGCAGAGGGGGTCCGCGCTGCTGATCATGAGGAGCGGCGGCCGCCACGGCAGACTCAAATGAATGTGCCAGCTTCCGCGATGGCAGTCGTTTCCCGATGATTGCAGGCAGGCAGGTCCTCTGCGATGGCAATTATTCCCCTACAGGGGGATAAATCGGCAGTGCTGTACCTTGGGGAGGGAACGGAGGCTCCGAAGATAGACAGAACTGGTTCCAGCGGTATCGTGGCTCCTATCATACGACCTCCGGGTGCAGGCTCGAAAATACACCAAGCGCCATTTTGTTTTACGGTCGCCATGGCTCAGGAGTATTTCGGCTTGTTTCTCGACTCAGCAGTGATTAATGGAGGCGAAGTTGGGCTCTGCAAGAGCCGCAGACATTCCGATTTCAGGGATTGCGCTTCTGGTCCATGTCCTACTTCCACCCCATCTTTCCTTGGCCATTCGAACAGAAAAAATACACCAGACCATCTGCTCTAAATAGGGTGGTTGATCTAATGTGCTTACTGTGATGGGCTGAACTCCATTAGCCCTCAGTGCAGGGTTTTTGCCAGTCACGCCAGCAGGAACGCTGCAGGAGAAAGCATGATGGCCACCCTTCTCTACATAGAGTGGGAGGACAGTGTACTCCATCCCATTTGTGGCTCTAAATCTTAGGCTTAAAAGGAGGTCCATTCTACCAGAATGGAAAATTGCCTTTCCTTCTCGAAATATTTCCAAAGTTCTGAAGTAAAACAAACACTTGTGGGAAATATATACATAAGATCAAATGTTATCTTAGAGACTACGAACCACTTCTAATGAAATGGAGGCCCTTAACTCTCTTCAGTAGTACACCGTTCCTGAAGATGTTCTTTCCTCTACTTAAAAACAAACAAAAAAAACGTGGCGACCTCAAAGCAAAAGCGCATTTCCTTAACAGTGTTTTTGCATTTTCACAATAAGTTAAACAACGCCAGACACCTATTAAATGCATATTATGCTTCACGTGAAAACAAAGTTTATGACTTAAAAACATGCAGTAGCAAATCCCTGCCAGTTTAGGGTATTATTGGTGACAGGTGAAAATGCAAATTTTCAAAAGGATGCGAATTATTATTTTTATTATGCTTTGTTCCTTGGGTAAGGCAAACAAAACCTGATTGAAATTACCAGTATAAATACTGCAGAAAATTAGGTTTAATATTTCATTTCCGTGATATCTGATGGTCTGTCAATTTTAATACCAGTCGGTATAATTGCTTGTTATTTTTAGTAGGCTGCCAAAGCTGCATAATTCATTTTTATTTCTTCTGAAGCAGATAAATATACATTTATTTAACAGCTGCAAGAGGCGGATATCAACCATAACAATTTGGATTTTCTTTTAGTTTAATAAAGGTTGGAAAGAACATTTGTATAAAATCTATATAAGCACAACCTTAACTCCATTCCCCACCAAGCACAGCTCGTTCATTCGCAATTTACATGGTGAATGGCATAATTGAATACATCACGGTTGACATTAAGTACCATATCACTATTTACATCATCAGTGATATTACTGAGGTAGATCAAGAGCACTACAGTCCACAATTTGTCAGATAGGTCTTAGGCTGAGGGTGCACGGACTGACCTTTGTCCATTAAATGGGCAAAAGGAAAATAGGGTGCTGAGACCAACCACCACTTCAGCAGTTCTCTGTAGACTATGGGCAGAAAATCTCACCTTAAGAGTTTCCTTGCAAAGACGCTGATGATAGCAGGGGTTATTGTCGATTTTGACCACAGAGAGCACTGCCTGTCCTTGCACCAGGCCCTGGATTCTGTAAATGTACTCACAGATCCCACTTACACATGAATGTCAGTCACTGTCAAACAGCATAGAGTGCAGGTCCACCCTTTCACTTAGGTACTGCACCAGATATGCCTAACTCACTGGGCGGCAACCGGCCTAAAGTGCTGTGGTTGCAAGCCTACTTCTCTCCAGCACTTTCCAATGGTCTGCTACACATTACCTCTCTGAACCCAGCTGACTGGCTAATAATTTTATAGAGGCTCAAAATGCTCAATGCTGGGCCTAACCTTCAAGAAGGTCTTGTGTTCTGTACCCTTATGCTTTGAGGACACTGGCTTCGTCTTTCACTGCATTCTGCATTTCTAGACCTGTCAGTCTTGAGGGTGATCTTCCCCCTTTTTTTTTGCCTTCTTCCTCCAATTTTTCTGACCTCGCTTTTGCTGGCTTTTGGACTCTATGTAATGTGCCACTGCTAATCAGTGCTAAAGTGCTTGTGCTCTCTCCTCTAAACATGGTAATATTGGCTTGTCCCCAATTGCCATATTTAATTTACTTATAAGTCTCCACTAAAGTAGTATTACATGTAAATTGTAAATTGAGTGTTACTAGTGGGCCTACAGCACTGATTATGTCACCCGCTTAAAGTAGCCCTTTAAACGTTGGTCAGGCCTGCCATTGCAAATCCTGTGTGTGCAGTTTTAAACTGCCATGTCAATCTAGCAAAAATAAACCTTTCGCCAGGCCCAAACCTTCCTTTTCAATATATATAAGTCACCCCTAGCGAAGGTCCTGGACAGCCCAGGGGGCAGGAGGCAATGTATATAAAAAGATGGACATTTACTATTAAGTTTTACAATTCCTGGTAGTGAAAAACTCATTAATTTTTCACTACTGCAAGGCCTATCACTTCAACAGGATAGCATTGGGATTACCATATTCCATTTTATAAGATGGAGGGGAGGGAGGAGCTGGGCACAGCCCCACTTACACTTGAATAGGCTGCGTCTTGCCTTCATACAAAGGGCCTAACAACCCTGCATTATCACTTCAGCAAGCTTGAAGCAAGGGCAGGGGAGGCAGGAAATTCCATGCACTTCAAAGCCAGCTTCTCCCACTTTCCGGAACCAGGGCATCAGGGTATAAAAAAAGGCCCTCAGGCACCAACACTTCAGTACACTTCAGGACCAGTGGATACTCTGCCAGGAATAAGGACCGCTGTGCTGCTGAAGGACTGCCACTTTGCCGGACTACATTCTGCTGGACTCCTGCTCTGCTGAACTGCCACCTGCTACCCTCCCGCTGGCTTGAGAAGGACTGGGGCAGTCTTCTCCTGAACCCAGGACCCACGGTGAGTCCAAGGTCTAGTTGGCTGGCTGGCCTCCTGATCTGAAGCCTCAGGGACATAACAGGCTTCCAGCAACCTTGCATCTGCACCTGGACTCTGCCAACTGTGAGTCTACCCTGCCAAGGGTGCCACCCTGGTCCTGGACCCTTGAAAGTGGGATTAAGGTCCTTGCCATCCTCTGTGGATCCAGCAGAACTGACGCCTCTCCTCTGTTTTGCTGCGCAACCCCGAGCAGAATTGCTGTGTGGATTGGACCTATCACAAAGACTCGGATTGTTGCTGTAGCCACATCACCTTTGGAACTACGACTGTGCGGCACATCCTCAGCACAGGTTCTTGTATTTCTCATCCATGGCAGCTTCGCTGACGACACCAGACTCTGCATTACAGCCGCACAGTTCTTCGGAACCAATGCATTGCCCTGACTGCTTGCTGCATCCTCGACACCGGACTTCACATCGCAAGCCCTCGGCAATGGTATCCTTGATGACAGTGCAGGACCTCGCATCGCAGCCTCAACGAATGTCAAAATCGACACATTGCTTCGGCTGCGCCACAGACCTTTGCCACAGATCTGCGCAACACTCCTCAACCTGTATTCACGGTTCTTTGTTCAGTGGGCCTAACTGTGTCTCTGTAGCTGACCCACTCTCCATTGAAGTCAGCTTGAACTTGCGACTTTGTCCCGGTCCAGCGAGACCAGATATCCACAGTTTGTGATTTGTGCTTTTTTGGTGCTATTTTTCACTAAAAACATTAAAATTTATTATCTCTGGCTCTACTAATGGGATCTTGGTCATTTTTGCCTTGCTTCATTTATTAAAAATCACTCTATTTATCTAATACCGTTGCGGGCTCTTCTTATGGTGTATTTTCACTGTGTTACTGTTTGAAGTGTTCCACAAATACTTTACATGTTGCCTCTAGGTTAAGCCTGACAGCTCGGTGTCATGCTAACAGGGGGATGAGCACAGGTTAATTTGGGGTTTTCTTGTTCCTTACCTTGACAAAGATTGTGGTTGCTGATTGACCAGGGCTCACATCCCAGTCAATCAACAACCCAATTTATTACATGCATGATTTGGACAAAAATATTGACCTTTGCCCATGTCCCCCACCCAGCTACCATGTTCAGCATACATTAACTAATGTTAATAGTGTTGTTGCATGTGATGTCACCAGTGATGTTATTAATGTAATTTGTGATGTCATGTGTAATGTCAAGCCCATGCCCGACGATGATATGCAGTTGGTTTTGCCTACATGCCTCAATTTTTTTTAGTACCCTCTGAGCAGTCATTGTGCTCCAATTTAAGTGGGCCTGGGGTGGGCTTGAAACTTGAGCATTTGTCCCTAGGATCAGGATAACATTACCCCTACCCATGCCATCTTCTCAAGCTTTATGCCACTGAAACTTTTCCTGATGTGTCTTTCCAGACATCTCGTCAGAGGTGGGAGTTTAAACACATGATTGAGGAATTTAAGGCCACAGGGGTGCAGGCTCATATTATTCAACCAGCAAAGCTTGGAATTTTATGTTCTGGCAGACTTCAGATCTTTTTAGAAGTACCAGAAGCCAGATTATTTCTTTCAAAGCTAGGTAGTGCTTGAGGCCTTATGAAGGTTTAATAAACAAGAGATTGTGAGTAGGGCAGGTGCCGAACCATCTTAGGTGCAAGACCAATGCACCCATTTCATGTGGGGTGGGGAGGATCTAGCCATCGGAGGCTAGGCACTTCTCAGGGTCACTGGGTGCCAGGGGTAGGCAGGGTGATGGAAGGTGCGAGGGGGCACTATGGTGAGTGGTGGTGGAAGGGGAGGTTTTCTTTTTTCAATAAGGAGAACGATAAGGCACATTTGAGGCTAAGGAGGTGGGAAACCTCTAAATTCCGTGTAGTTGGTAGGTCATGTATGATGAAATTGGACACCTACACATGGTGGGTTTGACAGCAATTAGCCTTAATGCCAATGGGCTTAATAACAGAGTGAAAAGGGAAGTCATTTACAGCTGGTGCAGGGAATTTAATCTAAGCATAATTTTATTTCAGTAGACTCATTGGATACGAGTGAAAGAGAACAATATAGTAAAATACTTAGGACAATGGTATTCCTTTTTTACCTCTGCTCTTTCTAGCCAAAGGGGGGAGTTGCAATCCTTGTATAAAAGAAAGCTGCAAGGAAGATATCTCCCATTCATCGTGGTAGTCAAGGGACATTAGGCAATGTTCCCAATAGAGATAAATAACCAGAAAGTGAATATTGCCTCTTGCTGTGGTCCAGTGAGTGATGACCTGAGCCATTTACTACAGCTCAGATGAAAGTTAATTTACTTGCAGGGGGAGGCCTTAATAGGAGGGGATTTCAATTTCCTGCTAAATATTGGTTTATATTGTTTTAACCCACGGAGGATACAATGGAAGAGACATACTGAGAAAGTCTTTAAGGACTTTTGCCTCTGCTTAGGGGCGGGAGTTATCTAGAGGAGGAAAAACAAAAGATCTAGGTCCTACACTTGTTAATCTAAGTAGGTTATTTATGCATCTAGGATTGATATTTTCCTTGCCCCCCCTACCTTTCACTTATCGAAATTTCACATTACGCCAGTGGTCTGACGGATCACCAGGCTGTTGTTCTGAGATGTGCTGTTCCCTTACAAATTAATATAAATAGATGGGTGATGGATAAGACTAATCTACTGGAAGGCAATGTGATCGATATGATCACCCTGGAAATAAAGAGCTATTTTACGACAGTGACATGTTAAGGATTTTGGGGCCCCAGAGCAAGACTTATATTGGGGGCCTCTGTAAGACACAAAACAGTTCACATGTCTTACCAGGTCCTAAAAATCCTTAAGATGATGCGGGTAGAGAGACAGAGTGAAAGATAGACAGAGGCACATAGGGAGAGAGGTTTAGATAGAGAAATAGAATGGACAGAGGTCAAAGAGATAAAGTAAATTTTCCCGGGGGGGGGGCATGGAGACTGGGGGCCCTTGGCAACAATTGCCCACATGGCCCAAGCCTTAAAACATCTCTGGTCTATAAGTCTATCATTAGGGGGGATATCATCTCCGTACAGTCATTCCAGGTAAGGTAAAAGAAGGACATTTCCTCCCTACAGGTAGAGGCAGATAGGGCCTTAGGTTTAAATAGTACAAAAGCCTTAATAGGTAGGTGGAGTAGTATTAAGGAGAACATACTGGATTTTTTGTTACAGAGGGAGCTGGTTAACAATTAGACAAGTTTATGAAGAAAGAGAGTTTATAGACTGTTTTTTAGTCTGGCAGGCTGGAGATAGGGTTAATAAGAATTCGATTACTAAAGGCCTGAATCCCCAAACTAGGCAATATACAGAAAATCCAGAGGAAACAGTGGCATAACAAAAGACCTCAGAGCCCCCGTGGTGCGGGAGGGTCCCGAGCCTCTGGGACCTCTTCCGGCACAGGCAGGTCCCTGGCCTGAGAGCTCCGAAATGGATCCAGAGTGTAGGGGGCCCCCCTGCATGTACTTTGCAGGGGAGTCCCCTCAAGTTTTGTTCTGCCACTGAAAGGAAATCAAGCAAATAATTTTGGATTAATATTCTAATCTGTACGCAGATTAATAAGCCAGGAATTCATGGCTGGGGTAGCAAAATGACCATTTCCTTAAAAAATTAGAACTACCTGCCCTGATGGGTGAAGCTGTCTCGATTCTATTAAACCCAATTTCAAAGAGGGAGGTGGAGAATACTATAAAACAGCTTTCCAATGATAAAGCCCCAGGAGAAGATGAGTCTGGCTCAGAATTATATAAAACTTTTACCTCCTCTTTAATTTGCCCCATGGCTCCATCTTTAATCATTCGTTAGTCAGGGGATAGACTACAGATTCATTTCAGAGAGGTGTCCTGGTTAACTTTTTAAAGACAGGAAAACAGGAAACGGATCTGGAATCTTATAGACCAATAACACTTTTACATTTTGACTACAAGATCTACACTAAAATCCTAGCCAATCGGATTAACAAGGTTGCTTCTTTACTTATAGCTGGGGATCAGAAAGGCTTCGTCAGTGGAAGGAACCTACATTCCAATACTAATTTTATGAACATGTTTACAAGTTTATTGACAGCGAATGCCATCCCGGCAGTGATTGTTCTGTTAGATACCAAAAGGCCTTTGATCTCGTAAACTGGATTGTCCATTTCAGTTTTAGGCAAGCTTCAGTTTCCACTCTAATTTACGAGATCAGTTCTTTTTCTTTTTTATCGAACCCCTAGCACAGCATATTCACCAGAACACAAGTATGGTATCACCCTTACCCTCCATGTCCAAAATGAAGTAGTATGTTGATGATATGGCGTTATTGTTATCCAAGATCCTTCTAACATTAATCATCTTTGAAATTGATTAAAACCGTTTTGAGCATGGGATGTCTATGAAATCAATGAGACAAAAACAGAGAGTTTATTGTTTAATACCGCTCCAGAAGACCTCCTATTAGTTTTGAAGGAAAATTATAGAGCAGGCCTGAAAAGATATATATATATATTTTTTATACAGATGAGCTGTGGGAATCGTTTAATAACAGTTTTAAACCTATAATGAAAAAGGTTTCTAATCTTTTTGAAATAGGGAAAGGGGTGCCCATATCAATTATAGACCATTTGGTATTATATGACAATTTTGCCTTTGTTTTTGTTCTTCAAATCATCAATTCCCTGCAAGATTAAGGTTTCTGTTTTTTAAACAACTGGAACAGGCTACAGTTTCCTTTGTCTGGAACCAGAAACCCCCACGGGTTAAACTGAAAGTCTTGCAAATGCTCAAGAATGAGGGAGGCTTGGGAGCCCATGACTTTCTGTGATATTGTAATGCAGCATTTATTTTACAGCTGCAACACGTTTCATTCTTGATTTCAACTCCAATTTCGATAATTCCATGTTTCAACTTATATTGCAGAATGTGGTAAATAGCGTATTAAAATCCCCAGAACACCCAAAAAAGTAGGGTATAAGTCACTAAAACCAAATTTTATTTGGATTATGAAATGTAATTTTTTTACTAAATATAGTATTCCAGTGGTCAATGCAGACACCTTCACAGTATTGTCAGCATCTTTCACCAGGCCTGACGGACGGTATAAAAAAAACATGGGTGGATTTATCTATTATAAAATTAGGGGATTTTTATCTAGGTTCAAGTTTAAATGCACCCATGCTATTTATTTTAGCAAAAAAACGTCGTCTGCACTTGTATTTCGTTATGAATGCCCCAATGAGCGCTATCTTTCGAAACCTGTCGGGGTGAATATAGACTCTTTTAGAAGCCGACCAAGACGGCTGTTTAGAGAAGATAACATTGATATAACTGAGCTATTGGTATAAAGAGCTCCATCTGGACTATGAAGAGATTTTAAAGAAGATAAGATCAAAATGGGAAAGATACACTGGTATAAAGTTAAAAGAAATACAATGTGAAAGTTTTTTCGATTTAGCTATTCGCGTTTTAGAGGGACCAATTTTCAACGCATGGCGCTTTTTAGTGGTCTTTAAACAAGATGTTTCCCGCTCTATCCAGGAACTGCCCTAAGTGCAATCAGGAAGGGGATTGGCTACACATGTTTTGGGCATTTAATAACTTAGAGAAATTCTGGAGAGAGGTGTTCCAGATGGTAGGCACTATATATAGGGGAGGCTATTTTGCCTTCCCCGAAAATGGACTACCTGCGATTATGATTTATGGAGGCCAGAGCAACAAGGCACTGAGCACTTTAAAGGTTTGGCCATAATATTTGCCTGCTCATTGAATACTACTATTGTATATCTTCTGATGCAACGGAAAGGGGCTTTGGCAAATTTTGCCATCGGAAACCAATTTCAACACCTATCAGTCCCTTCCGATGCGTAATTTAAAACATGATACCAAAACAGGTCACCAATTTTCATAATGTTTTTGTGGTCCTCTCTCTCTGATGGACCTTTTTGAGTAGTCAGGTATTGGCAAAGGATAGACGGAATCCTAACCTTATGAGGACCTAAACAAGAAAATAATTCAAACTCTATAATCAAAATGACATTAATAATGACAAACTCTGGTTACTTATCAACTTGTTTTTATCTAATTTTTAAGAAATTGTGAATACTCATCAAGTACAATACAGCTCGAATCATAGATCATCACACAAGAGAAACAACAATACAGTAATTCATAATAATATCTCACAACGAGCCATGAGTGAGTGGATAGGTGAAGAGACAAAAACATTTGCAAATAAGATCAATGCAAATTCAGAATATCATACAAACCTAAGAATAACTATAGCACGAAATGCTAATAGTCAGAAGAGCCACTCTCCGGCCGGAAGAGTAAGCTGGTGCACCCTCATGAAGGTATGAGGAGCAAAGTTAAAGAGTCAGGATCAGCAGAACAACAGCCAGCCAGTTAAGTAAGGGAAACAGCAACACAGCTCTCCTCTCACAAAGTCAAAATCTCTCTCCAAGCTCTCTCCTAAAATTCTAACACTAGTAATTATACCCTTCTTCTCTAGAGATCCAGCCCCCCATGTATCAAAACACAAAAATCAACAATTCCGATTGGACTAGGCCAAGGGGTGTCTGATCACTCCACTTTTAGTGCACCTGACTCTCAACAGTTCCTTTGTCTTTAGGAAACCATCGTCATCGTCCTTCAGCAGAGGAAACTCCGATAATCTCTTCCGCAGCTTACACATGGCGCTCAGTAGCATTGTATCAAAATTTTCAGCACGATTACCCACAAGAACACTTTCTCCGGTCAGCAAGGAAATCCCATTATTAACATTCATTACTTCTTCCGCACAACCATGGCCATCTTCAGGAACTCTCGAAGGACAAAAAAATACATTTCTTTGCAGCCTACGTTTTAGAAAGCAAATTAAGCCTAAAAAGACTTTTTGAGGCCTTCTCTGTAGAGCAGTAAAGTGTGCTTTTCTCTAGGAAAAACACATTCACAAATAATTATCATGTCACAACAAAACTTCATTATTAATGCTTTGCATTTCTCTACACATTATGTACACAGTTTTAGACAGTTAGTGCAAAGGAAAAATGTCTCTTTTAAAACTCATGTCTTCTATCATTATTTTCTTTTGGCTGTTATTTCTGCATTAATCATTCACGTTTGCGGCCTACTAGAAAAGCACTAATACTAATCTCTTTCCAGCATGTATTTGCGCAATTTCATGTTCTCCCCATTTTTAGTTTTTTACTGTTAATTTTCACAAGACTTTGTTAATAATCCACAAAATGAGAAGCTTGATCCGAGCAGATTTTATTTTGCAAAAACCATGCTCCATCAGTGTGGATGAGTAGGAAGTGAAACTGTCAGAAGGTCAGTCAGTGGGAAGCCTGGTATTAGGCTAGACTTAATCGATCTGCCTCATACTTCAGAAAATGTAAAAAATGGGCCTGCGAGTAGCAGGGTAGATTTTATATAAATTGAGCACTGGCTCTTTTGATGTTGAGCACTTTCATGATGCAACAAGGATTTGGTACTGTATAAGCATCATCACTTTAAGTGTAGGAACGATCTGTCATTAGTGTCATTAATGCTGCTAAAGGTTTTTGAGTTTTTAGGCTTTATGAAATTTAAATTATTTTTACTGTCACTTTAAGAGCAATAATTTTCAAGGAGGTCTGAATATTAGATTAGGTATGTACAGCCCTGCATTGTCACTTTATGTGCACAAGAAGGGAAAGTAAATAGACTTTATTGGGTGAATCTGGGGGGTTTTGAGAAATGTATTTCATTTTCTGGTTTGAGTAGAATGCACCTTAGTAATACTTTTGTTAGTTTGTGTTTGTACATTGCATCATGAGATCTCCTTTCCTGGACTAATTAATAAAAATACATTTTAAAATAAAAAAGACTATCAAACACAGCAAGCAAAATAGAACATTCATATTGGACCCTAGCAGTAGTGAAAATCAAAATCACAAGGTAGTAATGAGTATCATTTACCCCAAGCAGAAAGAAGATTCAATAGCCCCGGACATTAGTCATTCAGAATGTCCTTAAAGAGACATAAACCTACAAAGGCACACCCATTACAATACATTATTGTCCAGAAGAATAAGAATTGTACAAAAAAACCCTGATTCCTTTATTATGTTTCTTGGCATTTCTGATCTAGATAAAACAGAAGAACAAGAATGCCACATGTAGCCACTCCCATTTATGTTTCTTTTGTTTTCTGATCTAGCCTAATATTTGTTAACCTCTAGAGAGATTAATGATTTGTATTTGTGGGGTTTTAATATTGTCTTGTGAGTGAAAGCACCACAGAGCCAAATTATGATTTTTGTTAAAGATTTCGGGGGATTCTGTCAGCCCAAGACACTTTTTTGGCCAACATCACAAACTTTGTGAAAACACCAGAAGGTTAGGTTATGGCCACAACATTCTCTTATATGCAATCCCCCATGTCTCAACCAAGGGCCATTGAAGGGTTTTGTCAGGTATACCCCTACAACACCAATCTGCTTTCCTCAAGACTTGGGAGTACATATGACTCAGCTTTCCTCCCCCCCCAGACTGCTAAAAGGACAGGCAGGGGTTTCCCCTTCAGTGTTTTGTAAGAAAGCAGTTGCCAGCAATTTTGGTTAGGACATAGGGGAGCTTAACAAGACCTCACCACATGTGGATTGATGGTTTACTTTGTGAAAAACGCTTTGCTTGATCCGTTCTAGGAAAACCATCTTCCTGGAACTGATGAGGAAAGAAAGCTTCTCTTCTGACTCAGTAAAAAATTACTGAGTGCCTGTCAGTGATCATTGGCAAGAGCTATCCTATGCTCTGCAGTTCTTCTACAATTTGATGTTGGCACCTGTCCCCAGCTGGCACAGTGCAAACAGTGGTACAGGTCTTGCCACTGAAACCTACTTGCTGTTGTAGAACTTACCTCATAAGGCTGGATTGTGTAGAAGTTCCTGAGACACAGGAAGCTTTTGCTTGCTTGAATGAATTCCAGCTGAGCTGTTGGTACTGAGTATTGTCATGTGGAGCAGGAAGCTAAGTTGCTGAGACCCACTTATTGAAAAGAAGTGGGCTGCAATCGAATACACCAGGTCTGAAGATTCGAGGAATTTTCTTCAGGGAAGAAGTGCTATCAAAACCTGTACAAACACTTTGGGGCATATTTATTTAAAAATCAGCAACAAAGAAAATCACCTTGCTGTGATGCACTGCGTAGTAGGTAAAGGGCAGAAATGCACCATATTTGACATTATACTGTGCCTTCCTGTCTTCCCTTAACTGGAGCACAATGCTCTGCCTAGCGCCAATGCAGTCACCCTTGCATGATGGTGCAAGGGTGCCTGCATTATAAGCAGGATTGTTTTTCTGTAAGAAGGGAGATCTTCCTGCACAAAAACAATCCTGAGAGGAAATGTCCTCTTTCTATGCAGGATGCAGCACACATAGAAAGAGGAAATAAAGATATTTCTCCCTCTTACGCCTCATCCAGGGAGACGTAGCATGTTGACGCATTCCCAGGTCTACAAGTAATGGTAAATCTGGGAGTGTGCCAAAATCCATGGGTTTATGCGTGGGAACACCCACGCTCCACCCATAGAATGCCTCCCTGATGCAGAGTAATGCAATGCAATGACTTGTGCTGCATTGTGCTACTCTAGATTTATCAAGCCATGCAAGGCCATGCAAGGTGGCCTTGCTTGGCTTCAAGGTATCCTTGCTTGACTTGATAAATCGAACTTATGAGTTGCATCACTCTTGTGCCCCTTTGCGTAGTGCAAGAGCAATGCAAGTCTTTGATAAATTTGGCTCTTTGTACTTTGGGATACATTTCTAGTGAAGGTCCTGGATCCACTTGCAGACTTATATATATGAGATGAAACTTTGTCAGTTATTGTTTCCTGTTCCCAACTCCTGGGTGTAAACAATGCTGCAGGAAGCTCGCCCTATCATTGTTTCCCACACCATGAAGCCATCAATGGATACAATCTTCATGTTTACCATGCTGGAGATTTTACCACTCCAGAAAAGATTATCCATCACAAGGGACAATATTCCTGTGAGAACTACGTTTCTGAGTATATGACCCTGTTTGCTCACTGTTGGAAAGTGGATTATTAGTAGTGATAATAGTGACTTACCACTAGTAGTAAGGCCACAACCACAATAAGATGGTCAGTCAAGGTCTCAATAATAGACAGGAGTGTAAAGCATTTAAGAACACCAATATATTAAATAAGTAAGACACACCACACAATAGAAATCTGAGTCTAATTTATAACAATAGATTCTATTTTTATGAACAAATAGACAACAAAACAACAATACCACAATGTAAGGAACCAGAGATTTGAATTTTTTAATAATAAACACTTTTTAGTGCTTAAAAACCTTTAGCGCCACTTTGGGACATCTGGGCACATTTGATCTGGACAAGTCAAAGTTTGACGCTGACCAAGATGGAGCCCTGGTTGGATACACTAAGCAGAAGGCTGGCCGGTCAAAATTTTACCTTTGGACTTTGAAACCTTTCTGGAGGATTTTTCTCTCGACATAGAGTGGTCCCCTCCAGCAGGCTGATTCTGATGCGAGATCCTCTGATTGCTTCTCCGGCGAGGGCTCGATCAAATCCTGGAAGTCTGGAGTTCCGGAGCTTTCAGCGGGACGAACCTGAAATCCAGGCTGGGTCATGGTTAAAGGTAGCTGATTTGACTCTCGACGTTGAGTCGTTCACCTTATGGTGCTTTTTGACAAAAAGTTCCCAAACTTCAACAAACATCTGGATCTTCTTCCGAAAAGTCTCCTTGAGGTTCAAAGTGTCTAAAATACGAATTCAAGGGTATGGAATCTCCTAGATGGTCCTTGGAATGTCTGGATTACAATTTCCACAATGCACCTAGCCAAGTCCCTAAAAGTCCACTGGGCACACTTCAGGAGATGGAGATGATGCACAGGATGGGGACTCTTGATGGAGAGGATGTAGCCTTACGGCTAGAGCGGTCGACCTCGAAGCTGGGGAACCGGGTTTGAGTCTCAGCAACAATGCCCACCATCCTGTTATTCTGGGCAAATCACTTAATCTCCCCGTGCCTAACAAAAATGAATGTGTCCATCTGTAACGAAACTGGTGCTCATGTAAATCGCTCTGATACCCGATATCTCGAGTCTAGTTTTAGCTATATAAAACTCTAAAAAAAAAAAGGGTTCTGCTAACCAGTAGAGTGCAGGGAGCTTAATCCTTCTTGAAGCAAGGCAAAGTCCTTTGAGCTGTAGTACTAAATTGTGTGGCAGGTGCAGTCCTTCAGAGTACAGTCCCTTGGGTGCAGATCCAGATTCCAGCAGGGCAGTCCTTCTTCTCCTTGTAGTTTCAGGCAGCAGATCTGAGTTTCTATGCAGCTCTTTCATATTTATTCACAGTTTATGGGCGTCAAGCAGGGTGGCACCGCTGACTAATGAGATGCAGGGTGCCACCCAGGTGTATGACCACTTCCTCTAAAGTGTGGCATATTTTTGTCCCAGAAAGCACCATTCTCTCAAAATCCAATATGGAGAAAGTCTGTCCTTTGGGGTTAGATCTGGCTAAGCCAACCCACTGGTGTGGCTAAGTTTCACCAACACACCCCTTCCAACCCCCAACTTATATATTTACTGAGGCCCCAGTGTGGCTCGAGGTGCAGGTTGTGGGGGTCAGCCTGTTCTGGTTCCAAATTGTCATTCTCCTTTTGAAGACCAGTTTGGCTCCCCCACCCTCTTCCTGCCTTTTGGCTTCTGTAGCTAAAGTTCTCCACCCAGGGGAAATCTATCGTCTACTCCGACAGGACACTTCACACCTCATCAAGCAGCTCTGGCTCAGCCTGGGAAAGGCTGACCAATCAGGAGAGGGTATCTGGAAAGCTGGATTTTGGCTCACAGAAAAGAAAGTTTAATAACTTATTTTCTGTAATAGGTATTACAAATCTAACAGTGGCAAGTTGTTGAATTTGTCTTAAATATTAATTAGATACCTTGAAATATATTTTTAGGTGCCTCCTATCACTATTTATACTTAAATAACATATGTCAATGTTAGCGTATAGAGCCTTTTCACTACAATAGGGAAAATTGGAATTGGCAATTTTTCCCTCACCAGGGCTTATAACACATATTTTATAATGTTCCTGCTTACAGTTACAAGGCACCCTACTGCTGGATCACCCAGGGGTGACCTTAGAGGGGGCTTATTTGTAAGAATTAGGTATTTTGAGATTTAGAGGTACCTTTAATTTCAAAGGCGAATATGCATATAATTAAAATTTAAAAGCAGCCTGCAAGGCAGGACTGGCTTTTAAAATGACAGCAGACAACACAGCAGTGTACACTCTATTGCAGAGAATCTACTGGGCCTCTAAACCTCCCTTGCCTTATTATTTACTAGGGACTTACAGGGGTCTGTCATTGCCAATTATAGTTATATGTATCCATTTACTTTTAATCAGAGCACAGGTATTGGGTCTGGGTCTGGTTAGCAGAGCCCAGGGCACAATCAGAGTCATAAAACCAGCACCTAGTAGTCAAAACGGTGGCAGAAAGTGATGGGACACTGCAAACAGGTCCTGATTTCTCACACTCACAGGTTGACCAATGGATATGGCTAGATCCTGGACAACGTGAACGAGAAAAATGGGGTCACCTTGAAATCATTACAAGACCGGAGGCTACCATTATGCAAATACTTTTATTTGCTGACCAAAATGCAGCCCTTTAAAGAATGTTAATACATCACAATATATAGAACATTAACAACATCATAAGAAGACAGTGCACACTCCCATCTTCCTCTTTTGTTCGCTGCTCCTGACACAGCTAAGTACACCTTTCCATTCGTGGCATTACTGTCTTTTAATTGTATCTTGATTATTGATACCGTTTTCGTATTTACGTTATTATGATGAGTTTATTAGCTTAATTTAGTATTGGACCTTGTCCTACCTTACCTCGTTAATTTCTTGTAATTAACCTTTCCTTTACAGCTTGCCATCCTCCCCTGTCCAATTTATGGCGGGGAATGGCTTGTACTTCATTTATCCTTCAGATCGGTTTACGATCGTTTGAAGACGCAGGTAAGCGTACTTTCAATTTTTCACTGTGCCGCTCCCTGGCTTCTGTTTAACACGTACGGCCGCTCCGTCCGATCCTGAACCTTAAGCACGCTTTGTGGGCTTCATGATCATTTATTTGGCTTTGAGCGCTGCTAAATAAAAATAAAAAAAAGGAAACGAGGCCGGGAGCGCTTGCGTCTCTTGACTTCCCCGCGTCTCCTAGCAACCTGCTGGAAGACGCTAGAGCGAGCCAATGTTCCCTCACGTGTCCTTGGTAATGCGTCGCTCTCCTCCGGCTCGGCGTCAGGTTACCTACGTTGCGGCTCCTCATCTCGAGCGCGTAACGGTGTCTGGTCGAGTTGGAGCCTCTTTCCGTCTCCCTTGGCCCTATTCACGATTTAAATAGCGCGATCACCACCCGGTGGCCATCTAAGCACACTGCAATTGACTTTTAAGTCATTTTAAAGCAAAGTAAGGAATTTGGCACTTTTTTAAGAGTGCGTGCTGATCTTAAGTGCGATACCTACACAAACTGTGAGTAGGCCTTATTAAAGGGCCCTTTATATATTATTTATATATTATATTTCAAGACATCTTGATTAAAGAGATGGATGTTGACGCTAACAACCCCCAGCAGCCCCCTAAGGAGCTCCTGGTTGATACCTTGAAGAGGTTCATTGGGGAAGAACTCAAGTCCTCCGTCAAGGAAGCAGTTGACGCCGCTCTAACTAAAAGGAAGAGGGTGTCCCCTGTTGAAGAGATTTACTTTTCTCTCTCGGACGGAGACTCTCCCTCTACCTCTGGACCTAAAAAAGAGGGAAACGTTTCCCAAAAAAGGAAACATGTGAAGGAAGCATTTACCCATGCAACTGATTTTGGTAGCCCTCATGCTACAATAGGTGTTGGTGCTCATGGCAGCACAAGAGAGAAATCCCAATACCTTGGGACAGAGAGAAGAGTTGCCCGTAGCGGCATGATAGAATGAGGTAACCTTTACGGTACAAATGATTTTGACGATTCCTTACTTACTCATCGCGAATCCCTGGATTATGAGGATTCGGAACTGGATGAGTTCATTTTCGATCCTCAGGATACATTGGAGGATCTCGATGAGGACCTGGATCAGCCTCCCACCTCAACCTCTATTGTCAAGGACCCCCTTGGTGGGGAGATGTTTAACCCTACTGCTATTCGCCACCCGCAGTTCAGAATGTTGGCCAATGGACCATGTTGGAAAATATCTATCTCAGTGGGTGAAAAAGCCTCTGGATAGGGAAACACGTAACTTGCTGTGCATTGAGTGCCCTCGTCCCTCCTCGGAAGACAAGGTTTGCAACACCCCCAATCTGGACCCCGAACTGATCACCTTCCTCTTTAAATCCGGGAGGGACCCCAGAAAGGGAATTGAAAAATGTCTGAAGCAATGCCAAGACAAATTGCTCAATGTACTTGGACCCCTGTCCAAGATCCTTGACATGACCGAAGAGGCTAGGACCAATGATACCCCGGTCAACATCAACCTCCTAAGAGGTTGGTCACAACGAGCAATCTGCTTCATTGGTAATGGTAATGCCAACCTCATTACTGAGTGCAGGAAAGCGGTTCTGCTGAGAATGAACCCAAAGCTCGCAGACCTGTCCGCTAAAGAGGACACGAGTGACACCAAGGGACTCCAATTTGGAGACAATTTCATAAAATCTCTGGGCAAATATGTGTCAACCTTTAACGTGTTCAGCAGGTCTCAGTCCAGCATGCGCAGAGGCTTTGGGGGTCGCCCACTTTTTGGAAGGGCTGACAGGAGGGGATAGCCTTTCAGCCACAACTCCTACAGGTCCCAATTTTACCCCCAAGACGAAAGAGGCTCCTCTCGTTTCAATAGAGGCTTTCGCTCCAACTACAACTTCTACCCCCAGAGAGGGAGGGGTTCAAGATCCCGTGGCGGCAGACCCAGATCCTCCAATCAAACCTACCAAGGTAAGCCCGAAGTCTTCTTTCCCTTCCAGGGTGGCAGGAAGACTGAAACACTTTGCACACAATTGGTTAAGAATTACTCAAGACCCCTGGGTTCTAGAAACTATAGGGGGGTTCAAGATAGATTTTTGGGAAGAACCATTTCAAAGAAAAATTCCAAGGAGACGTCTCTAGACAAAGAGAATGCAAAGCTGATAGAATTGGAGATTTCCCAAATGCTAGACAAGGGAGCCATTATAAAGATCCCCTTATCAGAGATCTCAAAGGGGTTTTTAAGTACTATCTTTCTAGTCAAAAGAAAGACAAGGGTTGGCGTCCCGTCATAAACCTAAAATATTTGAAAAAGTTTCTAACGTACAGACACTTCAAGATGGAGGGTATCCATCTTTTGAGGGACATTTTGCAAGCCAAGGATTGGCTGGTAAAATTGGATCTCAAAGATGCCTATTTTACGATACCCATGGACAAGGACTGTCGAAAATACCTTTGTTTTACTTGGAAAGGAACTCTCTATCAGTTTCAGTGTCTCCCCTTCGGTCTGTCCTCAGCACCTTGGTGTTTCACCAAGGTCCTCCGGCCAGTGGTATGTTATCTCAGGGAGAGAGGGGTTCATCTAATTATTTACCTAGACGATATTCTCATTATGTCTGTTGCAGTCCGATAGCCCTTACCGTATTTTTGTGTGTGTGGTGCCCCTGTTTGTACGGTATTGGTGTGCAGTTTCTTCCTTGTTTGTCTGCTTCATGGGTGTGGGCGGGTGTTCTTTCTCCCCGTGCTGGGGTAGTGCTGGCTTTACCTTTTCCTGTGCAGCCGCGTTGGGATTTGGAGGCAGGATGGGGCGTATTTAGAGCCCTCTCCCTGTTCCTCCTCGCTTGGGTTTGCTTCCGGTTCCTTGCCCCGGAAGGAGTTGGCCTTGGTGTCCTTGCGCCCGGCTGAAGATCGAAGTGCTCACTACCTGGAGGAGTTCCTGGCTGTGTTGGGTCCTTGGAGGATTCGCTTTGTTCTGGCTGGAGCAAACAAACTGGACTTCTTGTTTTTTTGGACTTTGGGACCTTATCGCTGCGGTCAGGTTAGCGAGGAGTTGTCTATCCTCGTTTCATTGTTCTGGATTGCCTTTCTTTTTTCCTTTTTCTTGTTTTCCAGTGCACTGGTTGTTTTCATATTTTTGTGTAGATGCACTCTCCCATCCTTGTTGGTAAAACCTTGTTGGTAAATAGCGGAGAGGCTTAACAGCGGGTTTTTTCACGTTTCGTGTTTTTCCCGCTGTATTGAACTATTCAGACCTTTCTTCTGGGCACATTTGTGGATTTTTTGGAATACGCTGAATTACTGCTTCCTTGTATGACTGAAAGAATGCCTTAAATTCCAATACATACGGAGGCAATTACTCAACAGCAAGGGGTGAGCAAGGGAATTGTGATGTTATGATTTAGTTCACTTTGGGGTGTTTGTTTATTAATGTCTGTATCCCTTTTCTATTGTATGCCCCTGTAGATGTTTGGTGGAGTGCCTGCAGTCCCAGTGAGACCCAGAGAGAAGCCTAGCAGTCTCATCACACCCTTCCATGTTTTCTTTTCCTTCCTACCTTTCCCCTGGTGCGTTGGCCGCTCGTGCTTGTTTAGTTTAGCACGGAGGGTCAAGGCGCTGGGTAGGGGTGAATGGGATTATCTTCGTTCCCGCAGTACCTGTACTTCAAATGAGTGGGGGTGGAACAATGTCTCAAGACAAACTGGAAATTCTGAAAAACTTACAAATGACTTTAGACCTTCTTCAGAATCTGGGATTCATCATAAATATAGAGAAATCTATCATGGTTCCGACACAGGAGTTGGAATTCCTTAGATTCCAGGTAAATACTGTTCTCTCCAACCTAATCCTACCTCACAAGAAGGTTACCAAAATAAAGAAACATGTCTCTCTTATCTTATCGAAAGAATTAATCCGTCTGAAAGACCTAGTCAGGGTTCTAGGTCTCCTGTCATCCTCTATCCAGGCTATTTCACCCGGCCCTCTTCATTACAGGGGTCTGCAAAGATTAAAAGCTCTAGGCTTGAGGAAAGGTCTGTGGTACGAAGACTCAGTTCACCTCTCGGAAGACACTCAAGAGGATCTTCACTGGTGGTTGAAGAACCTCCAAGCATGGAACGGGAAAGCTATTTTCGGAAATGCTCCAGATTTTACTCTAGAATCAGATGCGAGCAACCGTGGTTGGGGTGCTCGCCTAAACAATTTAGAGACCGGAGGGAGGTGGTCCTTAGAGGAACAATCCCTACACATAAACTCTCTGAAGATGTTGGCAGCTCTGAATGCACTTATGAGCTGCAAAGAATTTCTAAAGAACTCCAATACCTTAATCCGCCTGGACAATTTTTCTGCTGTCTCATATATAAATCGCCTGGGGGGCGCGAGATCCAAGAATCTCTCAGATATTGCCAAACGGATCTGGTATTTTTGTTGGGATCAAAATATTACTCTCAGGGCAGAATTCATTCCGGCAATTCAAAATCTGAGGGCAGACTGGAATTTTTGTTTTCTCCACGATTCCAGCGATTGGAAATTGAATCCCGAAACCTTTTCCCTGATTCAGGAATTATGGGGCCCAGTTCAAATAGACCTGTTCGCCAGCAGACTAACTCATCAAGTTCAGAGATACTTCAGCTTGAGACCAGACCCGAATGCGTCAGGGGTAGACGCCTTTCTCCAATCTTGGGAAGGGATCAAAGGTTACGCCTTTCCCCCATTCTCAATGATTCAGAGACTGTTGTGGAAAGTGAGACTAGAGTCATGCTCCATCATTCTCGTAACACCCTTTTGGAACTCCCAGGTTTGGTTTCCCGGGGTAATGGAGTTAGCGGTAGATTTCCCGCGGCTGATCCCATCATCCTTAGGCCTACTCCAGGGTCCGGACGGAGAAGAACATCCTTTGGTTCTAGAAGGGAGGATGAACCTTCTTGCCTGGAGGATTTCAGGGGTTCAGGTAGATATTCTGACCTTTCAGAGCCTTTTGGAAGATTCATGGGCACAAGGAACAAGGAAAAGATACAAGGGTGTTTGGAGAAAGTGGTCTTGTTGGTGCATGGAAAGGCATCTGGATCCCGTACAGAGCTCTCTACAACAGGTAGCTAATTATCTTGCCCATCTCTTTGAGTCAGGTCTCTCCTATAGAACTATCAACTGCTACAGATCAGCAATTTCCTCGGGCCATGCCTTGATTAATAATCTTGCTATTGGTAGCAATCCTTTAATCAAAAGGGTTATGAAGGGTATTAGATTAAGGAGACCGCCTAAGGCTCGTTACGAATCCCTTTGGGAGGTTAACCTAATTTTTAATCTCTTCCTTTCCTGGCCTGTTAACGATTTACTCTCCCTTAAAAGGATCTCCATGAAATTGGCAACTCTTTTGTGTCTGATTTCCTTTAGAAGGGTCTCAGACATTAAAGCTTTGGAACTTTCTAATAGGTTCTACTCCTCCGAAGGTGTTCACTTCGATATTTGGAAAAGAACTAAAACAATGTCAGAATCTATTTTCTATCCCTTTTTTCACGAGTGTGAAAAATTGTGTGTTGTGAATTGTATGAAGTGTTATGAAAATAAAATTTCAACATTTAGACCTTTTGGCACTGATACACTTCTCCTGTCATATGTTAGTCCTTTTAGACCTGTTTCTTCAGCCACCCTAGCCAGATGGGTCCGCCTGATTATGCATGAAGCTGGCATAGATCTCTCTAGATTTGGAGCTCACTCCTCTAGGGGAGCAATGGCTAGTAAAGTATTTTGGGCTGGGTTTTCTCTGCCCGAAATACTTAAAGCCGCTGATTGGTCAAATGCAGGTACCTTCTCAAAGTTCTATTTGAGACCAATAGAGCATGTTAGCAGTGTAGTTCTACATGGCTTTAAACATGCATAATGGTAGCCTCCGGTCTTGTAATGAAATGACGATTCGCCAATCACAATATATAGAACATTAAAGACATCACAAGAAGTCAGTGCACACTCCCATCTTCCTCTTAGGCTGCGATGACACAGGTGGACAACGTGGCAATCCAGTTGCTCCTAAACATTGTTATCTGAGGAAAAACAAAAAAACACTGTATAGTGAAGAGGTATAAAAAAGTGTCTATATCGAATAGATAATAAAAACAATGCACAATACATTAAATGTAAGAAATACAATATAACATATTAAAAATTAAACAGTACCAAACCCAAGTCTCTCAGGGAGAGGAGGGTGGGATAATGTTAGCCTCTGTTTGTCTTTAATGAAATCAAGATTCTCTCTGCATAATAATTGGAGAATCGTCATTTCATTACAAGACCGGAGGCTACCATTATGGATGTTTAAAGCCATGTAGAGCTACACTGCTAACATGCTCTATTGGTCTCAAATAGAACTTTGAGAAGGTACTTGCATTTGACCAATCAGCGGCTTTAAGTATTTCAGGTAGGATCCCCCTGCCCAAAATACCTTGCTCGCCATTGTACCCCCAGAAGAGTGAGCCCCAAATCTAGAGAGATCCACGCCAGCTTCATGCATAATCAGGCGGACCCATCTGGCTAGAGTGGGTGAAGAAACAGGACTAAAAGGACTAACATATGACAGGAGAAGCTGATCAGTGCCAACAGGTCTAAATGTTGAAATTTTATTCTCATAACACTTCATACAATTTACAACACACAATTGTTCACACTAATGAAAAAGGGGGTAGAAAATAGATTCCGACATTGTTTTAGTTCTTTTCCAAATATCGAAGTGAACACCTTCGGAGAAGTAGAATCTATTAGAAAGTTCTAAAGCTTTAATGTCTGAGACCCTTCTGAAAGAAAACAGACACAAAAGAGTCGCCAATTTCATGGAGATTCGTTTAAGGGAGAGTAAATTGTTATCAGGCCAAGAAAGGAAGAGGTTAAAAATTAGGTTAACATCCCAAAGGGATTCGTAACGAGCCTTAGGGGGTCTTCTTAGTCTAACACATTTCATTACCCTTTTGATTAAAGGGTTACAACCAATAGCAAGATTATTAATCAAGGCATGACCTGAGGAAATTGCCGATCTGTAGCAGTTGATAGTCCTATAGGAGAGACCTGACTCAAAGAGATGGGCTGGATAATTGGCTATGTGTAGTAGAGAGCTTTGTACGGGATCCAGATCCCTTTCCATGCACCAACAAGACCACTTTCTCCAAACACCCCTGTACCTTTTCCTGGTTCCTGGTGCCCATGAATCTTCCAAAAGGCTCTTAGCCTCTCCTGAAAGGTCAGAATATCTGCAAGAACCCCTGAAATCCTCCAAACAAGAAGGTTCAACCTCCCTTTTAAAACCAAAGGATGTTCCTCTCCGTCCGGACCCTGGAGTAGACCTAAGGATGACGGGATTAGCTGTGGGAAACACACCGCTAGTTCCATTACCCCGGGAAACCAAACCTGGGATTTCCAAAAGGGGGTTACAAGAATGATGGAGCATGACTCCAGTCTCACTTTCCACAACAGTCTCTGAATCATTGAGAAGGGAGGTAAGGCGTAACCCTTGATCCCCTCCCAAGATTGGAGAAAGGCATCTACTCCTGACGCATTGGGATCCGGTCTCCAGCTGAAGTATTTCTGAACTTGGTGAGTTAGTCTGCTGGCAAACAGGTCTATTTGAACTGGTCCCCATAACTCCTGAATCAGAGAAAATGCCCCCGGATTCAACTTCCCATCGCTGGAGTCGTGAAGGAAGCAGGAATTCCAGTCTGCCCTCAGATTCTGAATTCCCGGAATGAATTCCGCCCTGAGCGTAATCTTTTGATCCCAACAAAAATACCAGATCTGTTTGGCAATATCTGAAAGGTTCTTGGATTTCGCGCCCCCCAGGCGATTTATATATGAGACAGCAGAGAAATTATCCAGGCGGATTAAGGTATTGGAGATCTTTAGATAGTCTTTGAAGCTCATAAGGGCATTCAGAGCTGCCAACATCTCCAGAGAGTTTGTGTAGGGATTGTTCCTCTGAGGACCACCTCCCCCCGGTCTCTAAATTGTTTAGGCGAGCACCCCAACCGCGGTTGCTCGTATCTGATTCTAGAGTAAAATCTGGGACATTTCTAAATTAACAAGGCAAGGTAGGCAAGAAAGGCCACTAAATAAGCGCCTTAAATGAAGCTCATCATATAAATAAGAATACATAAACAGTATCAAAATACATAGATACGATTAAAAGAGCAATAATGCCACAAATGAAAAGTGTACTTAGCTGTGTCAGGAGCAGCGAACAAAAGAGGAAGATGGGAGTGTGCACTGGCTTCTTGTGATGTTGTTAATGTTCTATATATTGTGATGTATTAACATTCTTTAAAGGGCTGCATGTTGGGGCAGCAAATAAAAGTATTTGCATAATGGTAGCCTCCGGTCTTGTAATGAAATGACGATTCTCCAATTATTATGCAGAGAGAATCTCGATTTCATTAAAGACAAACGGAGGATAACATTATCCCACCCTCCTCTCCCTGAGAGGTTTGGGTTCGGTACTGTTCATCTTAATATGCTGATATTGTATTTCTCTACACTTAACGTTTTGTGCATTGTTGTCTTTACCTATTCAGTATAATCCGTCTCTATACCTTTTCACTATACAGTGTTTTTTTGTTTTTCCTTAGATAACAATTTTTAGGAGCAACTGGAATGCCACTTTGTACGCATTTGTCATCGCAGTCTAAGAGGAAGATGGGAGTGTGCACTGTCTTCTTATGATGTTGTTAATGTTCTATATATTGTGATGTATTAACATTCTTTAAAGGGCTGCATTTTGGGCAGCAAATAAAAGTATTTGCATAATGTTAGCCTCCGTTTGTCTTTAATGAATTCAAGTTTCTCTCTGCATAATAATTGGAGAATCGTCATTCCTCTTCACCTTGGTATCTTCTATTATAGAAAATATTGGGTCTTATGGATGGATAATACAAGACAAAATGAACTATATCACAAAATAGTATTTAAACGTCATGAGGTCAATAACAACAAAAATGTTGGTGGGTGTCACATATATTTCAAATGATGGTGCAGGGCTCCACACCTGAGATACACAAAAGAAATCAAACTAATTGCATTGAAAAAGGTTTAGCTGAGTAATGTTTTTACTAGTGAACCAATGTAAACTTAGTGGCTCATATCCCAAATCAGTCACTGGATGTGAGATGGCTGCCCAAACTGAAAGATTAGCAGCATTATGAGCCACACATGGCACAGTTAGATAAGTCCCGCATAATGTGGAACATTCTTTTTATTTACTGCATTGTGTGGCTTGTTTGCAATTTATTTTTTAATAATACTGTTGCTGATGCCCTTTTAGAAGAACATGGTACTTCTGACCCAAAATTCCTTTTTATATGAGTGACAAACATTCATAGTTCTCTCCCATAGAAAGGGTCCTTGTGATGGCATTTTATCAGCTTGCATACTCGAAGACCTTATGTTCGCTCCCAGGGGTGGTTTTCTTCTGGCTCCTAATATGCACAGCCCAAAGCTGGTCGGGCAATAGCACATCTATAGCACTGGGAACAGCTAGGTTTTAGGCCTCCTATTAGCCCTCCTTTCCAGGAAAGGTGAGTAGATCCCGGTGTTGATGCCAAAGTATTTGGCTATAGTACAAGGGACAGCCAGCTGAATTTTATGTCAGATGTGAACTCGAGATACACTCTCGAATAAATGGTTAAGTGTAATGACAACCACTCAAAGTAAGCCATGTAAAATGGGTAATTTTGTGGAAAGTGAATATTTTGTATGGGAATATCTCATGATATTCCACCTGAGCCTTATTTTGCTGGGGTTTATTTGATATTATGAATTGATCAAAAGCTGCTTTATGCTGGTTTAGTAGGTTTGGCTTGGAGTTTAATACTATACTTTTTTGTGCTGCTGCCATTATGTTATGCCACACTTGCATGCATTAACAAGCAGTTAGTGCTCTATGCCATAAAGCATTTTTAAATACTTTAGCAACAGAAAGTTGATTGACGCACAAGTTTCCAACTATTCACACTCTTTTTGGAGAGGTGTGGTGCAGCGACCAGGGCAGCTGAGCACAGGGTTCACGGTTCGATCCCCGGCTCCGGTGGCAGCTCAGCTCAGCACCATGTGACTCTGGGCAATATCTCACTTAATTTCCACTACGGCCCCCAGCGCCTTGAGACCCGTAAGGGTGAGTAGCTGTGCTATATAAAAATGGACTTACTTACTTACTTACTTACTTACACAAATAATAGAAAATCTGTGCCCTGATCTATATGTGAGGATTCACCTGCATTGCCTTGGGAGGTTTCCTTTGTCTGTGTGTTAACCACCGTGAACTGCAAGGGATTTTATAAAAGCTGGCAGATGTAGGTCATCCACTGTAAGCTAGAAAATTCTATGTTCCAATGACCTCATGGTTCCCCTCCTCAGTTAGAGGTGGGAGAGCTGTGCTGGAACAAAACTGTATCAGGGTCATTTATTATTTGTTTCTGGAAAGCAAAGGAAAGGAGATGTTCACAACATATTGGCTGGCCTGGCATTGGATTGTCACCAAATAGATCTTGAAATGTCAGTGTGAAGTCCGAAATGAGGAATCAATTTAATCTAGAAGAACACGTACATACACAAATGAGATCAACCACTAACTACCATTTTCCAGCATTACAGAACCCTGTAAAGTAAGTATAGAATTTTACAGTGAGAGTGCATGGATTTCATCTTCTAACATGCTACATAACATTTCCACTTTTCTTATTACAATAACTACAATACATTGATATGATATGCCGAAACTCAAAGGACATTACAATGCAAGACATAGGAGCATAACAGAGCCAATATAATCATATAGCAACTAAATACACACTACCCACACATATGAGATTAAATATTTTTTCTACTCTTTCAGTCACACGGGTCTCAAGATCCTTCATAATCTCTCCACACAAGTATATTTTTTCAATCTGTAGGGTCTTGAAAGATTATTGTCTTTACTTTCCATTTCCTTAATTTTTCACACTACATCCATTTGATCGTTTTTTCTAACAAAACATTAAGAACACACACCACATTTCCTTTATGCCACACGTTCCTATCTGATAATTCTACTACAAAGACAAACACTTCCTTGTTCTGATTTCACACACACCCATTCACCTTCCTGAAATCTGTTATCACAATACAAATTCTTGTCTCTGTCAATGGCAGGTTTAGATCTCAAAATCAAAGTTTGCAAATTCTTCATTTTGCTTGAATATACAATTTTGTTTCAACTCAGAACAAAATGTTATGACCAGACAGCAGGCTAACATTATGCATTACCTTTTATTCACTCCTTCTGAGCAGCAGCAGTTAAAAACTTCAAGAAACAGACCACAGAATTAAAGCACAATGAAACGGAATCTTCAATCCTATATTTAGTCCTTGTCCTCCATATTCTTCCTCTTTTCTTTGCTGCTTCTGAGCAGATACATATATTTAGAGCACTGGAATGTTGGGAGCTCCATTGAAAACAATGGAGTGCTCTGGGTTTCTAATGGCCGATAGAAGCCATGAGCTCCATCATTCCAATGTTTTCTGTTCACAGGTATTGCTGTGAACAAACGCCTCAAGGAGCCTGAGGGGATTTCAAAACCCTTGGGCTCCACAAGACATTTGTTTAATTTGTTAGAACATTCTGCCCTCTAGTGGCGGAATGTTCTAATAGCATTTTAGTCCTCCATAGCTGGGCTATACTGACATTAAAGTCCAGCTCCAGGCCTTTAATGGCCAGTATAGCCCGTAACATCGCCTAAAAGGCGATGTTAAATAAGAGAAGATTTGAGGTGTGTGTATAGATGGATATTTATGTAATCAGTGAGTATGGATTACTCAATTTATGGGTAGTAGGCTGCTTTAAATGAAAACAGATTGATAGTAAGCTAAGATTGTAAACTAAGCTTTATTTATTTTACATTTAAAACAATATGCAGGTATATATTATAATATTGTAGTTAACATGAGTTGTTTGGTTGATAAAGAAATATTATTTGGTAATTCATTCTTAAAGATTAGGACAAAGACATATTTCAAATATTTAAACAGTAGTTAAGTGGACTCTCATTTCAGCTTGAGCAGCAGAGGTCGTTTGACAGTGAAATCCTCACGATTGCCGCATGCTTTGTTAGATGGTATGGGCAAAGCCATAGTCTTCAGGAGAGTTATGTCCACTGTTGGCCATTTTATGTGAGGGCAAGCCTCGCGACTGAGCCTCACATCTGACATTTGAAGTCAGTATGCATATATTTCCAGGAAATAGGGCTTCTTTTGAAACAAGCAGTCTTGTTTATAAAGGAGTTGGGCCTGCGAGGCAGGTTTCGTAGCAACAAAATACATCGGCAAGAGTTTGTTGCAGGATCCAGATAAACGGCAGTTGAGAAGGATAGGTGTTGCGACTAATAGGGAACTTAAAGAGGAATATAAGTAAAAATACAAGTGTTAAGAGTTTGATTATAAACTGGGATAATAGTTTAAATTATGGCAGAGCAGGAGACTGGAGAGCAAGCCTGGGGAGCATTATGAGGAAAATATTGCAGTACAGAAGACAGTTAAGAAAGTGCTTAGCAAAAAAAGGGAATTGAAAATATGGATGAGGAAGAATATTTTTCTATATCAGAAGAGGAAAAAGTAAGCTGAGGACCAGGTAACAAATGTATAAAAAAGAGGAGGCATGTGGATGTTACATCTAACAAGAAGGGTGTCCTAAGTGGCTCAAAAAGATTTGCTGTTCAAAGTGGCACACAGGAAGCAATAGATATTAAAGAGTAAGAGAATTGACTTGGAAATCAGCAACTTTATTGTGTTCATTTTCTTTCAGAAGGGTATATGATAAAAGAGCATTGGTAGTGTCAAATATATATTTTCAACCTATTGGGATGGTAAGTAAAATTTGGAAGAGTACTAAGATGATGTGTGGTTCAGTATATTATCCCAGATTTGACAATTCTCCACATTTGTGTGTGGTGAGAAGTATAAAGGAATATAAAGGAAGGTTCATGGAAAAAGAGGTGCACTGGAGTGTATCAGCTGTTGATTTCTTATGTAAAACCATTTAAAGGTGTTACGAATGGGACAATTGCAAGATGGGTGAAGGCTGTAATGAGGGAGGCAGGTGTAGATTTGTCTAAATTTACTGCACAATCTTTCAGGTGCCATGGCAGGTAACGCTTATATGTCAGGAGGACGAATAGCAGAAATTCTGAAGGCAGCAGACTGGTCTAATGCTGACACGTTTAGGAGGGTTTTTTTTAGAGCTATGGAACATGTTTCAAGCTCTGCTTTGAAAGACTTTAAACATGCATAATGTTAGCCTCCTGTCTTGCCATAAAATGACAATTCTTAAAGGTTAACTGCCTATAGAATTGCAAAATTATTAAAGACAAGGAGGCTAGCATTATCCCACTATCCCTTCCCATATAATTTGAAAAGAACGGAAGCTGAAAGAAAATGATTGTTTAATGTTTTGATACAGTAAATTTAAGAGGACAATGCAGATGTACAGAATAATTAATTAACAGAAGAACGAGGAAACTTTTTTAAGAGACAGAGAGATAATGCTGATTTGTTTTATTCAGAACATTAAAAGAAGGGATAGGAAATCGAGAGGATTAGGAAGGACGATGTAGAAGAGACAAACAAAAGAGAAAAAATATGGAGGACAAGGAATATTTATAGGATTGAAGATTCTGTCCCATTGTGATGTGACTGTGTTCTGTTTCTTGAAGCTTTTAAGTGTTGCTGCTCGAAGTGAATAAAAGATAATGGATAATGCTAGCCACCTTGTTTTTAATATAATTGCAATTCTTTATGCAATTAACCTTTAAGAATCATCATTCTCTTCTACACATCAGCTTGTATGGTGTCTTCCCAGTAGTTATGTTGGGGTTGGTGAGATATGCCCATATCAATTTCTGTGCAGCAAACTTCTTGACTACACAATACCACTAGTGACTCATCCTTGAGTACTCTTTCCAGCACTTTACTGAGCCATTGTTTTGAGGATTAAATAGTGAAGTTCTAGAATGACAAACACCTAGACGTTGTAGGAACCCTTTCTTAAGGTTCTTCTTCATTCTCATTGGATTTAATTGGCACCCACAACAAACAGTCAGCTGTTGCATCTTTGACACCAGGGACATATTCTATATTAGAATTATACTCTTGTAATCATAGATCTATCTTGTTATCATAGGAACTTTACTCCCCCCTTTTGTAGTAAAGTGGTCTACCAAGGATGTATGGTCAGTTCTAGCTGTTTATTTTGGACCCAATACATAGACTAAAGCATTTTATGCCCTATTAGCAAGCTAATACTTCCTCTTCAATAACTGAATACTTGGATTCAGCTGGTCTTAATGTTTATAAAGCATATATTATTACTTCTTCTTGATTACATTTTACTTGTTATTACACAGCACCTAAACCATAGCTGCTGGCATCAGTTACTATAATTCAATGACATTTTGCATCCAGTGGATTCAGATAGATTGGTTCACCCATATCGCTCTTAAGCATTTTTATTTCATATTAAAAATGTTAATTGCATTCTTATTTCACAACTTTCTCCAACAACTTCCTCATTGGTTTAGTCTTATCTGCAAAATTAGCAACATATTTGGTGTATAATGCAGCATGCCTAAGAACACACACAATTGTTCTTTATTATGTGCACTTGGAGCATCTCTTATGGCTTCAATCAAGTTTACTTTAGTCTTCACACATTACAATCTAATCTATGTAATGAACTAGATAATCACTCCTGACACACCAATCTTACATTTTTCCCATTTTATGGTTAGACCTTTGTCTTTTAAGATATCTAGCACTTGATTTAAAATATCATCATGTTTTGAATCAGCTTTGCAATAGGTTAGATCTGGCAGCTGTAGGGTGGTCTTCCGCCAAACATTTTGCTTTTGACCTCTATGTTTTTGCTGTATCTTTTTGTTGGCTAACCAATACTAAACTGCATGTGCTTCTTCCCTAAACATGTTTTGTGATTGGTGTATACCTGATTAACCTATTTAATTTAATTGTAAGTCCCTTGTAAAGTGGTACTCCATCTACCCAGGGCCAGTAAGTTAAATGCTACTAGTTGGCTTGCAGAAATGATTGTGTCACTTACAGAAGTAGCCTTCCAAATTTGTCGCTGGCCGGCCATTGCAGGGCCTGTGTGTGCAGTTTACTGCCATTTTGAAATGGCCTTCAAAACTATTTGCCAAGCCTGAAACTCCCCTTTTATTATAAATGTCACCCCTAAAGGCAGGGTGCTATGTAAGTAAAAGGTAGGGCATGCACTTTGGTGTTTGGTATGTCTTGGTAGTGACAAACAGCCTATTTTGATACTTCTACTGTGAGGCCTGCCCCTCTCATGGGGTAGCATTGGGAATTCCTTAATACTCTTTTAAGCTGTAATTCCTGATCAGAGAGGAGTAGCTATTTGATGTTTCATATGTTTGGAATCATATTGATAAATCCCACTTAAGGTGGATTTAACTTTACTAATTTAGAAATGCCACTTTTAGAAAGTGGCATTTCTATGCACATACCGTTCGGTATGCCTGACAGCCTGTCTCCAATACACATCTGGACTGGGCTGGGTAACAACTACATTTGTGCATTCCCTCTAGACAGCCACTAAACAGGACACTGAACTGCATCTACATTCACCTGCATACTGATGGGTCTTCCTGGGCAAGAGGGCATAGAGGAGGTAACACTTCACTTGACAAGTTAGTATCATGCGCCCACAAAGAGGGCTCATTTACCCTCACAGTTAGGCTGGCAGGCAGGACTGGGCTGAATGGAGGACCTATGCACTTCAAGGAGCTCCTTTAAGTCAGCCCCACGTCAAAGGCACATTTGAGTATAAATTCTGGGTCTCTGACCCCATCTAATGAGACACTACTGGATTTGTAACCAAGCTCTGTCAGAGGAACTGCTGTGCGGCCCAAAGGACTCATCTGGACGGCTTTTCTGAAAGGACTGCTTTTCTGCTTGATGCCATGCTGCCTGCTGTTGTCTGACTCTGTTGAAGGAGAGCTGGACTTTGCCTTCTGCCAAGTGACATCCATGAGATTGCTGGCTTGCCCTCTGTTCAAGAAGTCCCAGGGTCATCAAAGACTTCATCGCTCTATTATAACCATGGGCCTCTGCAATCCGTGATTCAGCTGATTGTCAGCTTGTCTGCCTACAGATCAAGCGCTTTGCTTGCTCAGAATTAGAGTTGCACAATTGAACATGTGACCAGGAGCGGAGCATGCTGGATCACCAGCTGTATTGTTAAACAAGTGATACAGCTCTGTTCAAAGATCAGTGTGTCAGATTCCACCCATGCTGCAACCCTCCAAGGCTGTGTGTGCTGATCACTGCTGAAGCCTCTGCAGTACCTCCCTGTGTGGCTCTTCAGCATCATTTGCCTGGAAAACCAGGGGCGTGCCTGATATGCGAGACTCTGCAGCCCGTCTCTGCCCCCGGACCAACGCTGTGTGTTCTACGCTGGTGATTTCCCATCTGGAACCACACAACAACATGGGACCTGCTCCTGAGGCTCAGCGACATCCCCGCAAAGGTACTGTGACTGAGACACTAGGAAGCAACCTCTCGGGAGGACCTCAATCTCGATCTTGGTTGCTGTCAACCAGTCCAGCGTGACTGTCTCTATTAATTGCAGTAGAAAGACTGTGTTGAGCACTAATTTTGCATGCAATCTCTGAAAGTCATACCTTGAAAAGTAATACCAGTATTTTCATAGTTTTGGTCTTGTTTGGCTTATAATATAATAACCTATATTTATAAACTTTGTGTAGTCTTTTGTGATGTATTCATTGTATTACTGCATGTGTGTGTGTGTGTGTTGTACAAATACTTTACACATTGCCTCTTTAGATAAGCCAGACTGCTCTGTGCCAATCTCCCAGAAGGTGAGCACAGGCTATGTCTTAGGGGCCGATTATGAGTTTGATAGTGCAGCAGCGGGACCGTCCCCCGCCGCACCGCCAAACCCGTGTGAGAACTGCCCGCAATATAATAACTTTTTATGTCATTGGCAGGCCATTCCTTTGGCGTTCCCACAGTGGTACCTATAAAATAGGCACAGAAATTGGAACGTCAAAAAAAGTTTCAACATGGCATGGACTGAAAAGTCCCTGCTGTGCTGGAACTTCTGTGAATGCACACAGGGGAGCACATGTTATGCCCTCCTGTGTGCATCAACAGAGCATGAGGCACAAGGGGGTCCCCTTTGTTTTCTCTCCGCCAGAGTTTTCATGGAGGAGAAAACGCCATGGAAACCCTGGCGGAGAGGAAACTCGTACTATGCTTGGCAGGACCACCGTGGTCTCACCAAGCATATATATGCCTCTGGACCACTGCACCGGCAGAGTTGGTGGTACCAGAGTGGCACAATTACTAGAGTCGTAATGTGGCAGTCCTAAGACCGCCACCACCGCCCCAACAAGAGTCTGGCAGTCTGAGGACCGACAGACTCGTAATTAGGCCCATACTGTGCACCAGCTTACCCGGACTAGAGTGGTGGTTCCTGCCTGGCCTGGATGCATACCTCAGCCAACCAGAAACCCCATTTCTAACACCATGTAACTAAATATCATCCTGAAATAATGTTCCATTTTTAAAATCACCAAATAGTTGCTGCATAGCCCTTTGGAACACAGCTGAAGTCGATACAATCCCAAAGGGCACTCTGCGAAACTAAAATGCTCCCTGTGGGGTAATGAATGAAGATAAGGGATTTCACCTGTCATCAAAGTGCTATATGATGGTAGGTTATAAAAACTGTCCCCCCTTTCACGTTCTCAACATTTCATTAATATTTGGTAAGGGATGCTTCTCCTCCCAAATGGACTCATTCAAGCCCCTTAAGTCTATGCATATTCTTATTTTTCCTACTGCTTTGTTTGCTGAAACAATTAGGTTTAGGCAGTCCCATGCTTCAATAGGGTCTATCATGCCATCATTACACATTTTGTCAAGTTTCAATTTTAGTTATTTCACAGTAAGGTTATCCTCACTATCACAATTCTGTAACAGAATTATTCTTCTCTACCATCTATATTTTCTATATCCACCCTATTCACACTTTTGCTGTACTTAATGGAACTACTCGTGCCTCTTTTACAAATGCTAGCAAAACGTCCATTAGAATTGCATCTCCTACATATTTGAGTGAAAGCATAGCATTCGTTATCTGTTGTTAAATGGCCTTTCTTGCCACATCTAAAGAAATCATTTCTTTTGCATCTTTCCTTCCAACCATGAAATAATTTCTATCTCATGTTCTATCCTATCTACCTGTGTTACCTCTGTAGAATTGTGAAATTTTATGAAATCTTGTAGATATTTCTTGAATATCTGTTTTGCCAAACTGTTAACTTCAAATAGTTTTATACCATATGACATATATTTGAGTCTTTTAGTAATTTCTATTTTTCCAGAGCAAAATGTTTGTCATTAACAATTTTTCTTGCGTTTTCTTGCTTGTTAATTTATGTTCAATTTTGTGACATAATATTTCATCATGTAATGCTTTAAAATTACACGGCACAGCTAATGCTCTCAGAGGTGCAACAAAATCATCAGGAGATTCTCCGGGTAATTGACCTCTACTCAGAAATTGATGTCTTTCAACTACGTTGTTCTTTTTTCGTATTTGGTATCTAATCATATTATAACATCTTCATACTCATAAAACCTTTAAATACTTCCTTCATCATTATTTATGACTGAAGGAGGAAAGCTTTACCATTTTTCTGCCTTCTGCCCTAAACAATGTTTAAGTATGGCTCGTTTTCTTTTAAGGGTAAACATGTCCCCACCTATAGCCTCAATGTGTGCTTTGAGGCTCTCTTTCAATTTACACAATTCTAGAATTGGTTCTCCTGAGAATTGTAATGCCATTGTGGGAACACTGATACCCTCCATATGAATCATTGTTGCAATTAATGCCTTTATTAGTAAAGTGCATGTCACAGTAAATTGTTCTTTTCTAACATACATTAATATTTAGTTGAAGAGTGTGTTTTCATGTTCGTGTAATGCACTAGTGTCAATTCCAACTTCCTATGTAGAAAGGTGTGGCATCACCTTGTAATACGCTTGTTTTAATTACAACTTTTGTTCTAATTACTACCCTGTACCCTGTACAAAAAGATGTGTGCATCATTGTGTAATGCTCCCATTTAATTTCAACACATTGTCTCTGTCATTAATTATATTGGTGTGCATATCACGGTCATAACTTGCATTGTCTTTTAAAAATACATGGTCTAGATTATGCTGGGCTGGTCAATGCTATCCATGTGTGCTCAAGCTTCTGTTGGCTATTTGGCTACATTTGCTACAATTGAGGAGAACCTGCTTGTTGACGTGATGGTGCTCACAATGCTCTAGAGCTTCCTCACACTGTGCTCATGCAGTGATGCAGCAAAGACCTGGAACAGCCTTCCCAAACAACTCTGGACCATCACATCACTTCTGGAATTCCTAATGGCCCTCAAGACCTGGCTGTTCGAATAAGTCTCCAGGTACTGTAAGTACCTTGAATCACTATCGGGTGATTAGCCACAATTTATAAATACTGATTGATAGATTGATTGATTGATGCTTCTGGGATGCTTGAGCACTGCATTGTGCTCATGCCCAGTGACAAAATCTTTATTTTTCCCACTTCAATCAATCAATCAATTAATTGATCAATCAATAATCTTTATTTTGCATTGTTTCCAAAGCATATAAAGCACATGATTAAAAACATCTCTAATAAAATACCACATGGGTAACCATAAAAAATTCATCAATCAGAATCAACTACATATACAAATACCATATAAATACATATATGAAGTGCATTGTGCCTTCAAATGTGGGCACCCCACCACTTTGAAGTGCATTGCTGCTTTGATCATAATCATCACAGTAATATAAAGTGCATTTTATCCTGAGGAATTATTTTCAGTCATTCCCTTTTTTATTGCTAATCTAATCTATCAAACCTATCCAATAATTTGGTAATATCATCAAATATACATAAATATCATATCACAAACATCCTTAAAAAAATAGATATAAAAACATGTACTTAAAATGGCAACCCACATTATGCCATCAGTCTTAATGTCTAGCATTTCCTTTTTCTCCTCCACTGTCCCATTCTATCAAGACCTTCAAGTTAGTCCATAATGAGGACCATAAAAACGATGCCGTACAATAACAGATAAAAGGATTAGATAGTTGTTAAAATAAATTGCAGGACGGCATTGTTTAAATTGGAATTTTCACAAAATGGGGAGAATGAACCTCTTTCTATATGGGGTATAAAATCCTGACCAGGTTTGAGGTCTTCTACCACGATTTAGATGGGTGGCCCAGTCCGGCCTCCTCTGGTCGCAGACTGGCACAGATGTGCCCGCTCTTGCCCTGGTCTTCGCCCGAGCACGTCCCGCATGCATCCCGTGCAGCGGGAATCCCAAGCAGTACAAGTAGGCACCTCTGGGTGAGAGCAGTGACATGTGCTGTGGCTGCCGCAGGCGTCTCTGGGGCCTGGAGTCCCTCCTACCCCCTCCTCAAAGGATACGGGCATCCTGTACAGCGGGAGCACCAAGCAGCACAAGGAGGCACATCCAGCCTCGAGCAGGGACATATGTGGCGGCAGCCGTGGGAGTCTCTGGGGCCTGGAGTCTCTCCTGCCCCCGCCTCAAATGATACGGATGTCCCGTGCAACGGGAGCCCCAAGCAGCACAAGTAGGCACCACTGGGCATGGGCCATAACGTGTGCGGTGGGTGCCACCGGCATCTCTGGGGCCTGGAGTCTCTCCTACGCCCTCCTCAAATGAAACAGGCATCCCGCGCAACGGGAGCCCCAAACAGCACAAGTAGGCACCCCCGGGCGCCAGCAGTGAGATGTGCGGCGGCTGCCGCCAGAGTCTCTGGGGCCTGGAGTCTCTCCTGCCCCGTCCTGAAATGATACGGGCATCCCACTTTAAAATTCCATGCCAGTGCACCTACCTCCATGCATCTTGCACTCCAAGTTGATGGCTTCAACTCTGTTAAATGCCCGTTCCAAGATCAGTGGCCAATAACGAGTCACGCGAGTTACACAGGCTGGACTTGAATCATCAGGATTTACTAAGTTTCTACTGACCAGTCGTCACCATTGTGAAATGGAAATTTAAGACTCTCCAACATGAAATGAGGAATCAATTTAATCGAGAAGAACACAGGCATATACAAATGGCACCAGCTAGTAACTGCCATGGTTAGGCAAAGTATAAAATGTTGAAGTAAGAATGCATGAATGTCATCTTCTGACAATCAGCATGAGAAGTTTAAGCAAAAATGCTCCACAAGAGGGGAAGGGAACTCAGCTGCTTGGAGATTGTTTAAAGCATCACAGCTGTCTGGCGGTGTGGAGGTCAGCTACTTAATAAGCTTCATTTACATACCTCAAGTATTTGCCTCTGCCTTCAAGTTGCTAACAGTAATATGTTTCTTACAATCAGCTTTTTTCTACAGTTATTATGGACAAGAGGGTTCAATACTGCCTCATCTGTAGTGACAAGGAGCAGTAATGCAATAATAACATTTGGGATAGTATTCAGAGACCTAAATGTGCTACAGTCTTTTGATTTGTTTATTAACACTGGAAAGGTTTACTAACGAATAGTGTAAATAAGGACTTACATAAGTTCTATGTTAAATCTCTTGGTAAACATTGATCTTCATTGAGTCCTAATTTATTGTGTCGTACTGTATGTATTCCTCATCCTTTAAAATCTCTTAGACTAAGCCTCAGGATGTTTGACCTTGTTCCTGAAAGAAATTCAAGATCCATATTTTTGGCTTTTCCACTAAAAAGCAGTGTCAAAGTACACAAAGACTGGTACCAGAAATGTAAACAACTGTTTTTCATTAAAGAACTGTCAAATAACCATTGGCAACTCAAGGATATGAACAAGACAACTGGCAAGGGTAATGGGGCGGCAAGCGTTAGTGGTGACTACAAATGGGGACATTGTGCAATGTTCACAGAGGGACTATTCATGGTCTAAAAATGACAATGTAGAAAATTACATCAAACAACATTTGAACTACATAATATTACAGTAGTGACGTCATACAACACAGACTGCAGAAAATAGCTATGTGCCCTCTAGCCCATATGACCTTCCAAGAGGTTACAAGATCAGGCCACTAGCCTTTTTTCCAGCAACAGTGTGCTGTGATTTACGAAAGCATTCACTACCAGCAAAACCACTGCATACAATGAATGCCTCTGACTGCAATGCCATAATGACCATTTCAGGAAAGCCACAGGGATTAGTTTGCACATTTCAAGAATACCTAAGGAATAACATATGCTGTTTTCTGTATTTGCCAGACATATGAAAAACCTCTACCTCTGACATCTAATGCAAATATCATGGATATGTTTATACTCCACAGTGTTCAGTGGTCGAGCCAACCCACCGTCACTTTCAACTTCCTGCTGTCCTTGCAGCTCAGCTTTGTGTGGTTTATTATGACTGTTCTGTACCCAGTGAATCTGCTCTATAACTAGCACAAGTAAGCGGTGGTCTAACTTAGCTGGTTTCCTGGCTCTCCACTCTCTGGTCACAGCTCCCGCTCTGCTGCAAGTGAGTTCCTCAGACTGTACAGGATGGAACACCCATTCCAGTAGTCAAATATACTGCTTACTGGTGTGCTGTCTCTGTTTGTCATGTTCTGACAAGGTACTGGTGTCAATCTCTGACCATCTGACCTAGGCAGATTATCTGAGGCCCTTGAGTCAACATGGTGTATTGCTTATTAATAACGTCCTCAATGAGACTGTTCCAGGAATAGGACTAATAACTTGCATCTGAAGTTGCATAACCAACAAATGGCCTTACTGTCATGTATGTCCCTTTTAGGCAATTCCGATGTTTTAGCAACAACACTTTGCATGCATACATGTTTGAACCTATCCAATGTTAAAAGTGAAACTAATAGTACCATAATGCAAAATGGTACCAAGTAAAAAGCCAAAACTGGCTGAATATGGGACAAATGATATGGTATTACTTCATAGCTATGCTAATGCCCATACAGACAAAGTTACACCTTAGTTAATTTAAACTTGAAAAAGAGGAAGGTGAGTTAACCAAACTGGAAAAAGACACAAACTTGACCCATTTAACGGATCACGTCACTAGTAGTTATGGTGCAAAAGCAAAGAGAAGTTCATTAGACGCGCTTTTTCTTCCCACAATATACTTTTGTTTGCCAAACAATTTTTTTGCTCTTGGTGGCAGGTTTGGATATTCCTATGCTGCAATGGGCTAAACAATTCCCATGGCTTGCATCAGAAAGCCCATTTGGACCCAGTAGTGGCTGTCAGAGATAAACATCAGTTATAAATCATTGTGCAGGGGAAAGAGGCACCCCCTCACTTTGGAACGGGCAAGACACATGGCGAGCAGCTAGCACTTCAGACAGTCATGTACTCTTAATGTCCAACACAACATTTATTTACAAAGTTGTAGTATTTCTCAAAAGTGTAACATAGCACAGAGGACTGCAGAATTTTCTTAACTGAGGACGATCCATGCTTTATCAGGTTTAGTCAGTGCCTGCACCTGAGTGGGTACACATAGCCGAGATATCGCCAATGTAAAGTGGTCCAGGCAAGAGGACTACTGAACTGCTGATCATTCAGTAGAGCTCTTCAGCATAGACGCAACAGCATCTGCACACCCTACTGGCTGCATATTGGCTCTTGAGATGGCTAGCTGGATGCTCACTCACAGATGTGACTGGCTAAACGTGGATCAGATTAGCCGAGTTTAAGGATGCAGCAGCCTATGTATTTACAGGGACGAGACGAACTCAGAGTGCGCTGGCTCTCACAGAGAAGATAATTTTTGGGAGTTGCCCACACATGTCAACTAAGATGGCCGTCCTCCGGTGATCTCCTGTGGTGTCTGCCCTTCATCAATGGTTTTTTAACAGCTTTAGGGGAGCATTACCTAGGTTCTTGTAGTGGTAGGAGCGTTTTGGAGGCTGCGCTTTCCTGTGTGATGTTTTTTGGGACTCCTCGACGCAGCAAGAGAGTCTTTTCCCTTCCTTGTTCGTCCTCTGTGTTCTTCAGTCAGGTACTGCCAATTTTTTCTGTCAGCGGGGCGGAGCAGCATTCTTGAAAGGGTGAGGCTGTGGCCTGGACACTCCCACAGCTAGATTTAGCTGCTGCACTGCCTTATACTGAAAGGGCATCATTTTAATTGCTTTATTCTGCAGTTATTATACCATCTGATTTTAAAATTCCAGATTAATTATTATGGAACGGAAAAATACACATGTGATGCATAGTAAACGGAAACAAAATACTTCTCCACCTCCAGTTAAATCCAAATTGGTGGAGTCTAATGAACCTTCTTTAGCTTTATTACTTGATGAGATTCAAGCTATTTGTTCTAACACAGATTCTATTGTGTTAGAGATTAAAAATCTACAAAAAGACATGGCTAGTCTTTTAATGAAAGTAGCTGATAATGCAATTAAAATTCAGGATAATAAAGTAAAAGATGACAGTTTCTCACCGCTTACAGCAAAAATAATACCTATGACCAACTTACTACTTGACTTGGAAAATTGTAATAGACAGTACAACTTACATATATTTAACTTACCAGAAGATGTGGAAGGTAATGATTGTAGGTTATATTTGGAGAATGTATTCCTACGCCTAAAATTTCCTGAAAATTTTGAAATTGAAAAGGCACATAGAATTCCTTCCCATCGCAATCCACACCAGAATAAACCGCGACAAATGATCTTTGAAGTTCTACGTCATCATCACCTAGTGTTGATACAGAGGGTGGCACGGAAAATCCCATCATTAATGGTTAATGGCAATAAAATTTTCATTCACCAGGATTTTGCAAAAGAAACTGTTAAAATCTGCAAAGACTTCACTGAGCTTCGACCACGATTCAGAAGTTATGGTTTCAAATATGGACTATTTTACCCCTTGACTATGCAGAGTTGGAAAGATGGTTTCTCGACGTCCTTTCAGCTCCCTGATGAGCTTCATCTATTCTTGGATCTACATTCTCAGCTCTACATAGATACCCATGAGACTGATACTTGAGCATTAACCTCATTATTCTTTCTAGCTAGCCTATTTATATAGAGCAGATATGGTTTGGTCATGCTTATTATGCATGTTTGCGATTCAAGATTGCTATTAATGTTTATATGTTGTCTTTTGTATGTTTGTATGCGTCTTTCCTTTTTCTTTGCTGTCTTAAGTCAAGAGCTACTTTTCAAATTCTTAATCTTGCTGATTATTCTCTTCTGTCTTCATTCTCTTGTTCTGATGTCAAATAATGAATGTATTAAAATTGTTTCTTTTAATATTAAAGGTTTACGTCATCCGGTTAAATGTACTAAAGTTATAGATTAGTTAGCTAGATATAACTTTACTTCAGGAGACCCATATAGATGATACTGTTTTAGCCTATATGAAAAAAAATGGGTTGGTACTATTATTTCTTCTCCTGCGATTAATAGGAAGGATGGAGTTGCTATTCTTTTTGTGAAAAAATTGCATCTTGAAATATTACACAAATGCTCTAATTCTAACGGGCATTTCAATATAATTAAATCAAAAATGATAGCACTGTCTTACATTTGAATAATGTGTATGGTCCCACGAAAGATGACCCCGATTTCTGGATCCTTTTTACATTAGAAGTGCTAAATTGGGTAATGTTCCACTTATTATTGGAGGTGATTTTAACCTCATATGTGATCCCCTATTAAATAGAATTTACCAAAGCAAATATCATCCTCCAAAGGCTTGTTTACACTCAAATCCTTTTTTAAGGCTACCAAATGGTTGCTATTTGACGTTTAGATCATCCTATGGACAAGCAATTAAATTTTTCTCTAATCCTCATAATTCGTATTCACTAATTAATTTTTTATTAATATCCCATCAATTAATATCTTCTGTTAATAATCCTACTATTCAAAATAGTGATATTTCTGATCATGCACTTGTTTCATGCATTTTTTGTCATATTTCATCGCAACACTCTCAAAGGAGATGGTGAATGAACTCTAATGTGGTACTTAATGAGAAAAACAAACCAGAAATGCCAGCTGCAATACATGATTATTTTTTGTTCAATCCTGAAGGTTTCACTTCAATTTTTAATCGATGGGATGCATTTAAGGCACAGATGAGATGAACAACAATTTCTATTATGGCTCATAATAAGAAATCAATCAACTCTTTAATTAATGAGTTAGATAAACTAATAGCTAAACATGAACAACTTTTTTCCCACTCTAACCACATTAAATATAAGATACAACTACAAAAACGTTGTTATGCGTTAAATTCCATATTAAGAAATAGTGCAGGTATACACATTTCTAATAATAAACCTAAATTTCATTTTAATGCTAATAAATCTTGACGATTTTTGGCCAATTATCTTCATATTAAGAAAGATAAGAATCAAAATAATGCTATCCACACTTATAATGGTCAACTTGCTCTGTTCCATAAAGAAATAGTTAATGCATTTATTAATTATTATTCATCTTTATACAATAAATCTATTCATAATGATACACTTGATATCAATTTTTTTTTACAAAAATTTAAATTATCTAAAATATTGTCGATAGTCAAAAGTAAACTAAACTTGGCAATTACTTTAGAAGAAGTTCAATTAGCTATTAAATCACTTAAATTACGAATATTTCCAGGTCCAAATGGTTTACCTGCTGAATTTTATAAAGAGTTTTCCACTCATCTATCGTCTCATTTAAATCACCTACTTACTCATTTTGGTAATTCCGGATCCATTTCAGGATCCTTTATAGAAGAGTTTACCGTAGTCCTCCCGAAAACCTAATAAAGGTCCCTCTATTGTTACACATTATCGCCCCATATCTTTAATTAATCAGGACTGTAAACTTTATGCTAAGATTCTTGCAGCTAGAATGGCTTCAGAGCTTTCCAGCGTTATACATATTGATCAATCTGGTTTTATGAAGAATAGACATTTAATAATTTCAGTTAATTATGTCAGATTACGTTTAGTTAATATTGTCAGATTATTACTTCATGCAATTGAAGAGGGATCATCACTATCCCACCCAGCTGGAGTTCTAGCATTAGATGCGGAAAAAGCTTTTGATAAAGTCCATTGGCAATATCTTTTCCGTACCTTGAATGCATTTAATTTTGGTACAACATTTACACGTATGATTTCGGCTCTTCATTCTGGTCCGTCAGCGAATATTTTTTATTAATGGCCAATTTTCTGACAAGATTTTTCTTTTTAGGGGTACTAGGCAAGGTTGCCCCTTCTCACCTTTGCTTTTTCTTCTTGCTATTGAACCTTTATTAGTTGCTATAAGAAATTGTGCTGATGTTGAAGGTCTCATTATAAAAAAATCCAATTAGGACATCTGCTTATGCTGATGATGTGTTATTATATCTTGGTAACCCACAATCTTCCATTCCTCCATTATTATATTTAAGAGATACTTATTCTCTTATTTCAGGTTATACATTTAACATAAATAAAACTGAAATGTTCCCCTTAAATGTTCATTGTACACCTGTCATGATTCCAAACAGAGAAATTATTTGGTTGTCTGACAAATTTAAATACCTTGGTATATTATTTTCTCATTCCATAAAACATCCGATTTCCCTAAATTGTGATGCTATTCTTGATCATATCAAGTAACAATTTCAAAAATGGTCCCCTTTGCATTTATCCTGGTGGGGGAAAGTTGATGCTATCCAAATGGTTATTGCTCCGAAAATCTTTTATCTCTTTTCCATGATTGCTATTCAATTTCCTCTTAAGTTTTATAAAATTGTTGACACGGTTATAATTTTATTTGGAATATTAAACAGCCTTGTTTGGCTTACAAAAAATGTTAATTGACTAAGACCAATGGAGGCATTGGTTTGCCAAGTTTTCTTAATTATCACAAAGCCTTTATTTTAAAACAAAGTTCTTTATAGTTTCATAATACAGAGTTTATTAATTCTCCTTCATGGCTTTGTGTTGAACGAAATCTGATATCTCCTTATCCTTTATCTGCGTTGCTTACTATATCTACCTCTCCTCCTTTAGTCAAATGATCTGTTATTTTGAGGTCCACAAAGTTATTATTCCAAAATTCAGACTCAATTTTTCAGTTGAAGTTGTCATATACTTTGAATTCCTCGTTATGGTATATCCTTTGTTAAAATTACAACGTCATTGTAAATGTTGGCGCTTCTGGGTTAATGCTGGTATTTTTCATTTAAAAGGTATTTATCATAATAATGCATTTTTAACCTTTGATGAGAATTGCAGCAAAGATTTAAGTTATTACCGTCACATTGTTATAAATAAGAGCTTTTATGTAATTCAATCCCAGACTAATTCCCGCTTAATTTTCCTATAACTGCTACACCGGATTTAGAATTGTATTTCCAGACTATTGCTTGATCACCTCATGCTGTGTCAATGTTTTATAAACAATTGAATAATTTTACTGGAGATAAAATTAATTTTCTCTCTTCTTTTTGGATCAAAGAATTAGATTTATCACTATCATATGATATATGTAAGACAATATGGTTGAATAGTATCTCTGGATGGTTACCCCTTTTTTGTACTATACCAAACTAAGGGGCATATTAGCAAGACTGGCGATAACATTATCGCCGTTTTAGCGGCAGGAAACTGCCGCTAAAGCGGCGATAATGGGCTTGCTAATATGCGTTATAGAATTCCAATAGAAGCCCAGGTTAGATGTGCAGGACGTCTAACCTGGGCTTCTATTGGAATTCCATAACGCATATTAGCAAGCCCATTATCGCCGTTTTAGCGGCAGTTTCCTGCCGCTAAAACGGCGATAATTTTATCGCCGGTCTTGCTAATATGCCCCTAATTATTTATACTTTTCAATTGATTGTGGACCCCATTAAGATCATTTAAGGCAAACCTTCTAAATTCATCTTCTTGCTGGCATTGTTCTTTAGCTACAAGTTTGTTGAATCATATGCTGTATGAATGTCATACTGTTTTGGAATGAGGTTGGGTCCGTAGTGACTAAAATATTGAATTTTTGCTCATATACTATAATAATTTGTAAGTCTGTTTCATTTTCCACCAAGTTATCCAGTCTTCATTGCAAACTTTTTTATTTTTTTTATTTCTGCAGCTTTAAAATGAATTACCACTAATTGGAAGAATGCCTCATCTCTATCTATTTATGCATAGTGGTCTGTATTACTCTTACCAGAAGAGGAGCTAATCTGACGTCATCAGGTGTTCATCATCTTTCCCCAAATTTTCATTTATTTTGGAAACCAATTGATGATTATATAGCTTGAAATCTTTAAATTATCTTATCGCTATGGATTACAGTGATATGTATAGATATTTTGGTTAGATTGGTTAGATTGGTAGCTCTGTTTAGACTCATTATCTGGATTTTTTAATACTTTTCTTTCTTTTATTACTTGTTCAAAATATATTTATACAGGTTCCTTTAATTAGTTATCCTGTACCTTATTCAGTGCTCTTTTATGTATTGTCCTCTCATACTTTGGTAGAATCTTAATAAAATGTTTTGAACACAAAGAGAAGAGAATTTTCTGCCTGGATTGCAGGCTGGCAGCAGGCCTTCGGAAAGCTATATAATTTTGTGGTATAATCAGTAGGCAGTAACATTTGCTAACAAACAGTATCCTGCTGACTAAGGAAGGCAAGTATGGGGTTACCAACTACAGTACATACCTCTAAGTAGTGCAATGTAAGCAGTTCAGTGGAAGAGCACACCTTTGTAAGTCACAGCTTCCATTAACCAAGTATTACATACCAAATAACATGGATTGAAAGTTCAAAGTTCCATTTAGGACTGGCATAGCTGAAACACTTACTAAGGACAGCTTTACAGGCCATCAGATGTTATGAGTTCCCGGCATCCATCATGGAGCAGCAGAGTTACACCCCAAGCATTAGAGGGTCCACTTTTTCCATCTCATGATAGACACAGTTTCTAATCTTGAGATTTTGTGTGTCAATATAACACAGTTTGGGTGTTGTAGCTTTGGTTTACTTCCAATGAATGTATTAGACTGACACACCTGGTAGCAATAGTTTAAAAGTGAAAAACTCAGGACTGGAAGCATTCTCTATGATGACATAAAGTGACATTGTCACCTTACCATGGATGCACTTCCAACTCTGCATACAAGTCTTTTGCTGCAACCAGTGGCATCATCTCTATGGAGGACACTGCTTTCTAAACCACCAAATGTTAAAAGTCAGCACGCCTAAGCAAAGCCACACATGTGCACCATATCAAAGGTGCAGCTTTTGCAACCTTCCAAATGCTTAGCGTCTATGCATCCATCTATAAAGGCAGAGGTGCAACACTATGAAAGCTTCAGAACAACATCAAGTATTAATAGTCACCCTGACAAATGTTGAATATGCAACCAGGGCACGAGATATTGGTCCCTCTAGAAGCCGGAGCTTTCCATACCCCCAAATAATGAATCCTAAGGGTCTAAGCTAGAGAGTAGTAACAGCCGATGCAACTCTATGGAAGACAGGAATTGTAAGAATCAATGGGTGCGCCCAGAATATCAGAGATGCTGCCCTATGAAAGTAACTGCTTCCTAAAACACTAACTAATAAAAGATTGCAGTTCCATCCAGAGTAGCAAAGGTGCAAATTTCTAAAACCACTAGTTATTAAAGTTAACAGTAATGATAGAGGTGCAACCTTTTGGAAGATACCACTTTCAAAAACACTAGACGAGAAGGAAACTTTTGAAAGTTCAGAAATGTATGCAGTCCATCCAGGAGCAGTGGCAGTTTAACTCTAACAAAGATGGAACTTCTTTATTCAAAGGACATTTAAATCTGGATGCCTACACAAATCAGCAGACGTGTAGCCCTAGAAAAAAAATCATCTTCTTAAGCCACTAATATTAATAGTCTGTGGTTCCAGATAGAACGCTGAAGGTACACCCAAATCTAAGACAGAGCTTTTAAACCACAAAATATTACATGTGTGGGGTTTTTCTTTATCCAGCCATTGAGATGGCTACATAATGTAACAGCTCTGAATATTTTGCTAATGTTAAAATGTTGAAAAGCATTCCAGAAATGCGACCAACCTGAAAAAACTGAACGGGTGCTGTCCATCAGCTTGCTGCGTTACCTCTGCTGACTGGAGGTATATGTGGATCAAACCCTTGGCATTACTGTGGCACATGCCTTAGAGGCATCATGCTGACTTGTACTGCTTAGGGAGCTCTGATGCAAAGTGGTGCTCCTTTGAATAGGTGAGATGGGAATTTGATGTGGTTAATCCGGATATGGCTGATTATGGAGGTGAGTACGAGGTGGCTGAGGAAGGCCAGGCCTTGGGTCTGTTGATTTTCATTGGTGCTGAATCCAAGGCCTGTTGATTTTCATTGGTGCTGGGTCCATACTAATACACCCATTATGGCATCACCCTGGACGTACAAGCAACCCAGATTAAATTTGTTTTCATCTCTACTGATGACGGATGATATCCAGAAACACGTGTCTAGAGATTTACAGCACTAACCTGCACCAACTTTCATCTCTACTGATGATGGATGATATCCAGAAACACATGTCTAGAGATTTACAGCACTAACCTGCACCAACTTTGGTGGGATACTCCAGTAAATATTCAAGTAAGCATGTACCATGAACTGCATTTACCATAATCCTAAAGGACGAACTGTGCTTGGAGTGGAAGCAGTGTGCTCCCACCCCTTTCTGTTTTAAAAGGCTCTCTTGAGCCATTGAGCTGACGAGCTTGTGGAGATGCACCTGTGTGCCTGTGAGAGGTACTGAGACCTGAAAGGATTGTGGCAGCCTGCTCAGCAACCCCAGATTAAATTCGTTTTATCTCTACTGATGACAGATGATATCCAGAAACCCGTGTCTAGAGATTTACAGCACTAACCTGCACCAACTTTGGTGGAATACTCCAGTAAATATTCAAGTAAGCATGTACCATGAACTGTCATTTACCATAATGCTAAGGGGCGAACTGTCCTGAGAGGTGAAGCAGTATGCTCCCACCCCTTTCTGTTTGAAAAGGCTCCCTTGTGCCATTGAGCTGAAGAGCTTGTGGAGATGCACCTGTGCGCCTGTGAGAGGTACTGAGAACTGAAAGGATTGTGGCAGCCTGCTCAGCAACCCCAGATTAAATTCGTTTTTATCTCTACTGATGACGGATGATATCCAGAAACACGTGTCTAGAGATTTACAGCACTAACCTGCACCAACTTTGGTGGAATACTCCAGTAAATATTCAAGTAAGCATGTACCATGAACTGCATTTACCATAATGCCAAGGGGCAAACTGTGCTAGGAGGTGAAGCAGTGTGCTCCCATCCCTTTCCTTCTGAATGTTGTAAAGCAGTAGCACCATTTTTAAAAGGTCATCACATTATTGAAGCAAAGCCTTCTAATCAATGGTTATCTCTGGAGCTGGCATACGTGGAGGAATGGACTGGATGGAAGCGGACTGAAGTGTTGTTTGCCTGAGAGTCTTGATGTCTATGGTATGTGTGTTCTAAATAGTAAAAGTACAAAGAAGCATACTGAGGTGAGGACTGTGGGTCATCATGTGTCTCCACCAGTGTAAGGTTCCTCTTCAAAGTAACCCATGCATATCGCCGTTGATGGGCAAATGGACTTTAGACAAGCTAACCAGTCAGTGCTTAAATTGAGTCAGTGGTTGCCAGTTGGAGGTAAACAACACTTATTTTGGGGGCCAATGGGGCCCACCAGCACTCATTGTTTAGGACTGGCATTTATTTTTCCTCATCCGACATTTCCTGAGAGCAAAAGAGGGAAAATACACAACAGAGAGAGAAAGAGGGGAAAATCACCATAAAGGGAGCAATCAGTAACCTGGAAGTGAGAGATAAAGGGGCAAGGGGTGTCTGGAAGTTGGGTAAAGAGATATGAGGTTGATTCCAGATTATGCAACCTTGGTATTCTGTGCACAGGTGCTAGCCATGGGCTTCTGAACAAAGCTTTGGGCACTGGCACCTTGTACTTATTCTTCAACAAAATAAGCACTGGCTAACCTTCAGCATGATGTGAAAAAACTAGAAAGCCACAAAAGACTATCACCAACCCCTACAGCAAATACCCACATCACAGCAATGAAACAGGGCTGACTCTGATATGAAAACTTTATTAATGGGCATAAGCAACAGCCCCCTAACAAAATTGGGCTAGATAGATAATTTGACAATTCACCTTGAATTGATATGGTGGAGCACAGGATTTTAGATATTAAAAACCACATTGGCACAAAAAGCAAAAACGTTCATTAAAATTGAGAAAGTTCAGTTACAATGACAGCAATGTTTTGTGCCACATAAGAGAAAAGTGAGAGACTCAATAAAGAGGTTTTATGTTTTTCATTTATCCAGATTTTACAACTGTGGTGCAAGAGGCTAAACAGAGTATGCAAGTGCCCAAAATCATCAACAAGCTCCACCTGTTTGCCCCACCCTGTTTTCCTTAGTAGAATGCAAAGGTCTTCCCACCTTTTCCCACGCTGATGGACAGCTTAGCAAAAAAATGGCCCCCAAGTGCGTTTCCCAACGATTTTGGTGATGCGTTCTTGATGCAGAGGAATGGAAGAACATCTCCACCAAACAAAGCACTTACTTTATAAAGTTAAGAGTAAGTACACTTGTTTGGTAGAGATTTCACTCTTTTTTTGTAGTCTTGTCGTCTTCTCCACCAAAGATTCATGTTATCACAGATTTGTGGCTCAAGACGTCAAGGAACAATCACATTTCCAAAAATACAGGTACACAAGGTCAGCGGAGACATTTCATCATGGTCTATTACATAGCTGTAGTGTCAATTATGCACTAGACATATACCCAATGAGGTAGCACTTACTAATTAGCCAATATAAAGTACTCTAGTTCAGTAGATATTTTGTGCAAAACTGTGCACTATTGTTTGATAAAGGGCAGGTGAGGTTAAGTTCTGGCCTACTCACTCACACAGCTACTGACACATCCACACAGACACTCAGAGACCTACTCACACGCCCATTCACCACTCTCACATCCTCTCACAGACCCACACAGCCACTCACCCACCAACTCACACACCCATTCAATTACTCACAAACCTACTCACACATCCACAAAACAACTCACACACCCACTCACACACCCATACAGCCATTTATGTGCCCACTCACACACCCATACAGTCACTGAAACATCCACTCAGAAACACACCCACATAGACACACAGATACTCACTCACACACCCATTATGCCACTCTCACATCCACTCACAGACCCACAAAACCACCTAGAAACCCACTCACAGACCCATACAGCAACTTACATAGCCACAGACCCATACAGTCACTCACACACTCACTCACAGATGCATAGAGCCACTCACAAATCTACTCACACACCCACACATACACTCACACACCCATACAGCTACTCTCACACCCACTCACAGTCCAATACAGCCAAACACACACAGCTTCTCACCAACAAATACAACTACTCACACACCCTCAAAACCACTGACTCACACACTCACAGACCCACACAGCCACTCACACACCCATTCACTGACCCATACAGCCACTCACACACTCATACAGCCATTCACACACCCACTCTCAAAGGTTACAGTGAGTAATTATTTTTTTAAGAACCTTCGAACAAAGGTTACAGGGGTGTTAAAATTAGGAAATGACATTAAAAACATTGAAATTCAGTCACAGAAACAAACGTTACAGGGACATTATATTTAGGAAAGAGCATTTCAAAACATCTTTGAAATTCACTGAAAAAAACAATGGTTACAGGGACTTAAAGTAGGGGTGGGTGGAATTTGCGTAGTCGCGCTACGCAAAGCTCCGCGAAACGGTAAAAAATCTCCGCGAGCACGCAGAGTTCCGCGAACACGCAGAATTGCTTGTTCCGCCCGTTTGCAATGCTTTTTCCCTGTTCGTGAACGCTGTTTGCATGCTCGGGGGGAAATATCTCGCGAACACGCATTTTGAAAGCGCGAACAAGCAAAAAATTTCGCGAAGCAGCGGATCGCGGAATTTTTGCCAATTCTGCGTACTCCGCGGAATGCGAAATTACCCAAACTCCGCAAATTCCGCGAGCGGAACGGAATTTACCACCCAGGCCTACTTTAAAGTTGGGCTCAGATTTCACACGCACAAAGCCATTGAAATTCAACAGTTAATAGTTACCTGAGCTAACTATAATGTATGCATTCACAATGCTTATGACCTCACATATTACATCACTAATGACATGGTCAGTAACATCACTGATGACATCTCAAATGACATCACTGATGATGTTATCCACAGAACCACTCGCACACCCACTCACATACCCACTCACATACCAACTCACACTCCCATACAACCACTCACACACCCACACATAGATCCATACAACCACTCACACACCCATACAACCACTTCTATACCCACTTACAGACGTGTACAACTACTCACACATCCACATAACCACTCACACACCCACAAAACTACTCACAGGCCCATACAATCAATCACATACCAACTTATATACCGAAACAACCGCTCACACACCCACACAACAACTCACATACCAACTTACACTCATACAACCACTCACACATCCACTTACTCACCCATACAGTCACTCACACAGTCAATCACTCACCAATACAACTACTCAAATACCCACTTATTCACCTATATAACCACTCACACACCCACTCACTCACCCACAAAGCCTCTTGCAGTCACTCACTCGCTCATACAATCACTAACACACTCACTCACTCACCCTTACATCCACTCACTCAGTTGCACACTATCCAAAACAATTATTCACACACCCACTTACTCACTCATACACCCACTCAAATAGTCACTCACTCACCCACACAGCTACTTACACATGCATTTGCTCACCCACACAGCCATTCAGTCACCCCGTACAGCCACTCAAACACCCACCCATTCAGCCACTCACACAGCCATTTTGTATTCACCAATACATATATGTTTAACACTTATAATCTTTTAAAAAACACTCACAATCACTGATGATGTCATCAGTGATGTCACTGACCATGTTATAAGTGATTTAATATGTGAGGTCATAAGCAGTACATTGTGGGGGCATAAGTTATAGTTAGTTCAGGTGTTGAAAAGTGGGTTATTAGTAGTGGTAAAAATATATTTACCATTGTCAATAAGGCCACTAACACAATATAAGGGTCAGTATAGGTCTTAGAAAATTATTTCCATGCTCAACCCTTGGTAACTTGGCTGCGAGAAGACAGGCTTAACTTAAAAGACAGGTATGTAAAGCATTCAAAAACACCAATTCAGTAAATAATTATGACACAACACACAATAAAAAGCCAACACCAATTTATAAAAATAGGAAATATTTTTATCTTTAAAATAGCAGCAAAATGAAAAAATCCGATGCAGGAATCTGGAGATATGAATTTTTAAAGATTTAGCACTATATAGCACATAGAAACCAATAGCACCTATTGGAACATCTGGCAGCGCTAGACCAGGACAAAGTCAAAGTTTCAGGTTGACCGCCATGGAGCCCTGCGAGGCTACACCTTGCGGTAGGTCCCGGTCAAAGTTTTTACCTTCTGACTTAAAAACCTTCTGGAGCTTTTCTTCTGGGTCCCTCAAAGCTCTCAGCCAAGCCTGATTCAGTGAGGGTTCGCCAGCTTGCCTTGCGATGAGCTCCTGGTCACACTTATGGAAGTCAGACCACCGGAGCTTTCCAGCGGGATAAATCAGAGATCCAGGCCGGCTCGCGGTTGAAGGTGGGTGGCTTGACTATTGGGGTTGGTCCTGGTCACCTTTTCTATATTCAGACTCATAGATGTTTACAGAGATTTTTCTTGCGGGTCCCTTGATGCTCTACACCAGGCCAGATTCGGTGAGGGTTTGCCACCTAGACTTTCAGCTTACTTCTGGTCAAACTCTGGAAGTCAGACTATTGGAGTTTTTCAGCGGGACAAACCTGGACGGCAGGTCGGCTCGCGTTTGAGGGTCGCCAGCTTGGCTGGCCAGGTCAAGTTGGTTTCACTTATGGAGCTGTTTTACAAAGTTGCTCCAAACTTCTGAAACATCTTTCTGAAGTTCCTTTGAGGGTCCTAAAGTGTCCAAAACTTACTCCAAGGGTCTGGAAGCTCCAAGATGGTCCTTGAACGTTTGATACTTTACTTCCCACAATCCATTTGTTACAAAACTCTTACAAATCCACTGGTAGTACTGCAGGCTGATGATTATTGGTTATGATGGTCCAGGTGAGCTCTGTTAACCTGTAGCTTGCAGGGAGTCCACTCTTTAGTTCTTTTGAAGCAGGTTTGATCCACAGGGCTGTAGTTCCAGATTGTGCAGCAGGCGCAGTGAGTCAGAGTGCACGGCCTGGTCGGTGCAAATCAAACTTCCAGCATGGACCCTTCTTCTTCCTTAAGTTTCAAGCAGCAGATCTGAGAGGCTCTGCCCCTCTAAAATACTTATTCAAAGTACTCTGGGTAAGGCAGGAGGGTACTCCTGTCCGATGAGGTGCAGGGCAACACCCCAGGGTATGACCATTTCCTCCAAAGTGTGGCTCTATAGTCTCACAGAGAGCACCATTTATCCAAAATTCAACATGGATGATTTTCCAGCAGAGAGAGAAGAGCTGGTTAAACAAACCTCCAGGATGGTCAATCTCCATAATCTCTCCCCCTTGCATCTGTTCATTTCTTCCTTAATCCTACCATCTGGCTGGGTTCAAAGAGTAGAGGTGTAAATGAAACTGGCCTCTCCTGTCTGTCTCCTCCTTCTATTGAAGAATATTGTTTACAACCCCTCCCCCGGCATTCCTATGTAGCAGAACCCTGCCCTCCCAGTAGGGCTGTATAACCTCAGAAGCTACTTATCAGCTCATCAAAGAAGCCTGGCTTATCCAGTTAACTCTGACCAATCAGGACAGACCACTGGAAGGCATAATTGTGGCTTACAGACAAGAAAGTCTTATAACTTCTTGTCTGTACATTTTAGGATAGATTAAACAATAGCATATTGTTGGATTTATCAATACCATTCTAAGCAGTTCTTGCATTATATTTTATGACCTCCTGAATGTTAGTTATCATTTAATAACGTCCTGCCATGTTAACCTATGTGGCTGGTGATCTGCAATGGGAAAAATGCTGTGGGCCATTTTTCCTACACCAGGGCTTATAAAACATATTTTATAAGGACCCTACCTATACCTGTAGGACCCCAAACCCCTGGGATACCTAGGGGAGACTTTAGGGGCTCTGTAACTGTAAGAATATTGTAGATCCTCACTACATAGTGCATGGAGCACAAAAGTCGATCTTGGGAAGCACTTGACTACAATGTAGGGAGTGAAATGTGCAATTTCACAAAACCCAGGGCATATTAAAATAATTTTATAAGGGTCCTCTTTACAAATACCTGACCCCCCCCCACCCCTGGAAAACCCAGGGGAGACCCTGGGGGTACCTAATGTGCCAAAACATTGTAGTTTATTAATGTTTAAGTGCCCCAAACACCAGAGTCGAGTTTGGGCAGAATTTGCATTTTAAAAGTACTCCTGCAACAAAGGGCTGCTTTTAAACTGACCTTAGGCCTCTTCAGTGCACACATGTAAGTGTGGAAAGGGCTGCTGGCCTCTAAACTGCCATACCCTATTATATACTATGGACTTAAAGGTAGTTTTGATTCCCCTGCCCTATTATTTACTAGTGCCTTATAGGGGAGGTCATGCAATTCAGAGGGGGCTCCCTAACCCATAGTGTGCCCTAGAGTATGTCAGTGTTTTCACTGTATTCTAAGTGTCTTTTAAGCATAGCACTGGCCCTGGGCATAGTTAGGCAGAGCCCAGGGACAGTCAGAGTCAGTTACCACTAGTACCAGTTAAAAATTTGGGGCCAATTACGATGGTGGACGGACTGGAGTCTGTCCGCCATTGTGGTGATAACCGGGACCGTCCGCAATACATGCGGCGGTTCCGCACACCACATTAGGACGCGACCACCACCATGGTGGTTGCATCTTGCATTTTTAACATTGCGGCAGGTGCTGCTGACAGCAGCACCCGCCGCAATGTTGAAAATGCATGTTGTGCATTACAGTGCACTATGTGGCTGGCACCACAGGGTGCCTGTCACTTAGTGCACTAAAATGTAGGGGGGTACCCTGGGTACCCCCAGTGCACATGCACCCCCCCATTGGGGGCCTGCAACGGGCCCCCGAACAGGATCTCCACCAGCCTTTTCATGACGGTGTCGCCGTCATGGAAAGGCTGGCTCACAGCCTGCATCGTAATATGGTGGACGGTGCAGACCGCTCCGCCAGGTAATCGGTCCGATTGCCTGTGGCGGTTCCGTGGTGGACGATCTTTCCATCTGCCAGGGTCGCAGTCTGGATCCCCCCGCCATTGGCATGTGGCGGGGGTAAATTCACGGTCCGATGGCGATAGGACCGCCACCGCATGGCTGGTGGTGGCGGTCCTTCCGCCATCGTAAGGACCCCCTTAGACGGGAGTGCCCAGGGCACAGGATGACCGTGCAATATCAGGTAACTATGACTGCTGAATTTCTTTGGTTTTGTACCTGGGAAAAATATGAGCCTATATATAAAGTACCAGTAACCTTAGTTTTTTTTACTGACTATATTTGTATATATATATATATATAGAGAAAGACAAAAATGTGATTAAAGGCTTTTTCACATGTAATCATTGTAAAGCCTGTAAGTACAGCGAAAGCTGAAAAACAATAAAATTAGCGGAGGACCAGAAACCGTATGTGATTGACAAACAACTTACATGTAATACTGAGTACGTCGTATATGCTTTACGATGTCCGTGCAAGAAATCCTTTGCAGGAAGCACCATCCATACGGCGAAAAAGCATGTACTTGAACATATGCGTGCCATTCAAAATGACGACAAACAATACCCAATTGCGCGTCATTTTAAAGCCTTTCATAATCAAAATAGTAATTTATTGAAATTTGTGGTCCTTGACAGAATCCCAAATCTCGAGAGAGGTCGTGACCGAACACTTGACCTGAGGAGATTAGAATCTAAAATAATCAAAAAATACAATACTCCTCATCCAACAGGGTTAAACATGGACGAAGAATTAGCTGTTCATTTAGGCTGATCAATAAGTTGAATATGTAAATAATCATAACCTTCCTTCTGTACAGGTTTTTGCCTTTTTAAAGTATATGTGTGTCGTAAATTGTATTTTAATAAGTACTTTTTTCTGTTGGTTTTGTTTCAGATAAAAGAATCCTGGAAACGCAGGAGACCTTTTATGTCTTAACTGTGCCAGACCAGCTAAACTTTGATCTTAGGACCATGGTTATCATATTTCTTTTGAAATGATGAGTGATTTTTAGCCTACCAGGCTCAACTGCTACTTATTACCCACTAGGGTTGAATTGATTGTTTATTACAGTTTGTCAAGGTTTTAAATACGATCTGACATCCATGATATCATTGATTTGACATAACTTGAATAATTAAGTGTGGAAGGTTATTAATTTACACCTCCAGTTTACTATGTTTAAAATAACACTGATTTATTTCCCAAATGTCGAACTTAGATTCATTTTAAGGCCCACATGGGCATCATTAGGATGTCGTAAGTGTGCGAAGTTCATGTTACCGTAACAAGCTGTCACAGCAATATGACGCGATCCTGCTAATACGTGGGTGTCACTCAATGCAAAACTTGGCTGGTACGGTGTTTCACCTGACAATGATAAATTGCAGGTCAGAAAATGAAAAAATATGTTGCTTTAAATTACTCTAAGGCATTTCAACGAATTCTTTATTAATAATACTGAAACTGACAGTATAAGTATTTTGTTTGTGTTTACACCTATTACGAACTTATAACACAAGCTCTGTCTCTTTAAAATGAAGCGGAAATGATGCCTTAACCTAACCCATGACCGAGGAGTGAGGAAACACTGAAACGCGTTGGGGGATTTTCTGTTGCCAGTGTCAAATAAAAACGCTGATCAAAGATTCGAGTTGCGGTACTGTGTTGCTTCGAGCCAGGGAATCTTTACTGGCCACGACTACAGGATTGGGATTGATATATATATACTTAATCAACTTATCTGGGCTATACCTTCTACCCGAAGCCCCCCTTTGTTATGAACAAACAGCGCTCACTTTGAGAACATTTGGGCCCCGCTGGTGGTACTCACCCGTTATGGTGTATGCTGGGAGCTGTAGTCAATCACACAAGACTGCAGCTGTGACTCAAAGCAATGAGGAGGGGCCAGCTTAACTCCCACCATTGGAGGGTCATAAGATCTACAAAGGAGGGTTGGGTGTAACCCAGGTGTCAGCAAGCATCTAAAGAAGGCACACTACGCCGAAATGCATCATGCTTAATGCTGTGATTAAATTGGATTTCCTGCAAGCTCCCTGCTGTGTCCTCTGATTACTTTCACGAAGTGGTCTCTGTTTGATGTTTTACGCACCTGCCAGGAGCGCGGTAGAGGACACATCCTACAAGTGTCCGGGGCCTTGCTGGCGCATGTGGCTTTTCTCTCCAAGGTATTGGACTGCATCGGACTGCCTCGAGATCGGGCCAAGCAAGTGGCCGCTGCCAGGAGCAGTCCGTGACTTAACGGAGAAGCCCGTTCACTGTAACAGCGTTTCACGGCCCGGCGGAATCTCGTAATTGGGGCAGGACGTTTGGGACCCAAAGAAATCCAGGACAATCAACTTATCTGGGCTATACCTTCTATCCGAAGCCCCCCTTTGTTATGAACAAACAGCGCTCACTTTGAGAACATTTGGGCCCCGCTGGTGGTACTCACCCGTTATGGTGTATTCTGGGAGCTGTAGTCAATCACACAAGACTGCAGCTGTGACTCAAAGCAACGAGGAGGGGCCAGCTTAACTCCAACCAATGGGAGGGTCGTAAGATCTACAAAGAAGGGTTGGGTGTAACCCAGGTGTCAGCAAGCATCTGAAGAAGGCACACTATACCGAAATGCATCATGCTTAATGCTGTGATTAAATTGGATTTCCTGCAAGCTCCCCGCTGTGTCCTCTGATTACTTTCACGAAGTGGTCTCTGTTTGATATATATATATATATATATCAAAGCTCCTGTGTCCAAAGAACATGCTGCACTCACGGGGTTAATTTTAATCCATTTATTTGCGAGGACGCGTTTCGGCTTTCTGCCTTCTTCTAGCTCGCATGTAAAACAAACAGCAGATGCATGACGGCACTTTTAAAGTCATAGCTGATTTTCCATTGGACGCTGTGAATGAAAGGGAAAGAGGGATTGGTCAGTCCCGTACCAATGTCTTTTAGCCCCTCTGTTGTTATTACGGGAAAACTGCAATCCATACACCTGGAGTACATTAACATTAAAAGTCACAATGACTAATGCAGATTTTACTTATTGTACCACAATGGGGCGCTCCAAGAGTATACAGTTCATTCAAGAATTAAATTTCTCCTCTCTTCACCGCTGTCGTACACAGTACCTCATCACGTTGTTTCGGTGACCCTTATGGAAAAACCCCTTGTCAACCACCAGGCTCTATGGCACTCGGCGCAGGAGTCGGTAAATATCCAGATCTCCACCAGTCTGTATGGCTGGCGACTATGTCGATGCTAGTGCCTCAGGTGCCATGTGGCGGTGCAAGACGCCATAACATACTCTGCTCCATTGTCCACCTTGGCGTACGCTGCACTCTTAGCGACGGGTGCAGACAAGAATGGAGGTGGGTCCATTCATAGCATCAAAGCTCCTGTGTCCAAAGAACACGCTGCACTCACGGGGTTAATTTTAATCCATTTATTTGCGAGGACACTTTTCGGCTTTCTGCCTTCTTCTAGCTCGCATGTAAAACAAACAGCAGATGCATGATGGCACTTTTAAAGTCATAGCTGATTTTCCATTGGACGCTGTGAATGAAAGGGAAAGAGGGATTGGTCAGTCCCATACCAATGTCTTTTAGCCCCTCTGTTGTTATTACGGAAAACTGCAATCAATACTCCTGGAGTACATTAACATTAAAAGTCACAATGACTAATGCAGATTTTACTTATTGTACCACAATGGGGCGCTCCAAGAGTATACAGTTCATTCAAGAATTACATTTCTCCTCTCTTCACCACTGTCGTACACAGTACCTCATCACGTTGTTTCGGTGACCCATATGGAAAAACCCCTCGTCAACCACCAGGCTCTATGGCACTCGGCGCAGGAGTCGGTAAATATCCAGATCTCCACCAGTCTGTATGGCTGGCGACTATGTCGACGCAGGTGCCTCAGGTGCCCATGTGGCGGTGCAAGACGCCATAACATACTCCGCTCCATTGTCCACCTTGGCGTACCCTGCACTCTTAGTGACGGGTGCAGACAAGAATGGAGGTGGGTCCATTCAAAACATCAAAGCTCCTGTGTCCAAAGAACACGCTGCACTCACGGGGTTAATTTTAATCCATTTATTTGCGAGGACGCGTTTCGGCTTTCTGCCTTCTTCTAGCTCGCATGTAAAACAAACAGCATATGCATGACGGCACTTTTAAAGTCATAGCTGATTTTCCATTGGACGCTGTGAATGAAAGGGAAAGAGGGATTGGTCAGTCCCGTACCAATGTCTTTTAGCCCCTCTGTTGTTATTACGGGAAAACTGCAATCCATACTCCTGGAGTACATTAACATTAAAAGTCACAATGACTAATGCAGATTTTACTTATTGTACCACAATGGGGCGCTCCAAGAGTATACAGTTCATTCAAGAATTACATTTCTCCTCTCTTCACCGCTGTCGTACACAGTACCTTATCACGGTGTTTCGGTGACCCTTATGGAAAAACCCCTCATCAACCACCAGGCTCTATGGCACTCGGCGCAGGAGTCGGTAAATATCCAGATCTCCACCAGTCTGTATGGCTGGCGACTATGTCGACGTTGGTGCCTCAGGTGCCCATGTGGCAGTGCAAGACGCCATACCATACTCCGCTCCATTGTCCACCTTGGCGTACCCTGCACTCTTAGTGACGGGTGCAGACAAGAATGGAGGTGGGTCCATTCAAAACATCAACGCTCCTGTGTCCAAAGAACACGCTGCACTCACGGGGTTAATTTTAATCCATTTATTTGCGAGGACGCGTTTCGGCTTTCTGCCTTCTTCTAGCTCGCATGTAAAACAAACAGCAGATGCATGACGGCACTTTTAAAGTCATAGCTGAATTTCCATTGGACGCTGTGAATGAAAGGGAAAGAGGGATTGGTCAGTCCCGTACCAATGTCTTTTAGCCCCTCTGTTGTTATTAAGGGAAAACTGCAATCCATACTCCTGGAGTACATTAACATTAAAAGTCACAATGACTAATGAGGATTTTACTTATTGTACCACAATGGGGCGCTCCAAGAGTATACAGTTCATTCAAAGAATTACATTTCTCCTCTCTTCACCGCTGTCGTACACAGTACCTCATCACGTTGTTTCGGTGACCCTTATGGAAAAACACCTTGTCAACCACCAGGCTCTATGGCACTCAGCGCAGGAGTCGGTATATATCCAGATCTCCACCAGTCTGTATGGCTGGCGACTATGTCGACGCTGGTGCCTCAGGTGCCATGTGGCGGTGCAAGACGCCATAACATACTCTGCTCCATTGTCCACCTTGGCGTACGCTGCACTATTAGCGACAGTTGCAGACAAGAATGGAGGTGGGTCCAATCAAAGCATCAAAGCTCCTGTGTCCAAAGAACACGCTGCACTCACGGGGTTAATTTTAATCCATTTATTTGCAAGGACACTTTTCGGCTTTCTGCCTTCTTCTAGCTCGCATGTAAAACAAACAGCAGATGCATGATGGCACTTTTAAAGTCATAGCTGATTTTCCATTGGACGCTGTGAATGAAAGGGAAAGAGGGATTGGTCAGTCCCATACCAATGTCTTTTAGCCCCTCTGTTGTTATTACGGGAAAACTGCAATCCATACTCCTGGAGTACATTAACATTAAAAGTCACAATGACTAATGCAGATTTTACTTAGTGTACCACAATGGGGCGCTCCAAGAGTATACAGTTCATTCAAGAATTACATTTCTCCTCTCTTCACCGCTGTCGTACACAGTACCTCATCACGTTGTTTCGGTGACCCTTATGGAAAAACCCCTCGTCAACCACCAGGCTCTATGGCACTCGGCGCAGGAGTCGGTAAATATCCAGATCTCCACCAGTCTGTATGGCTGGCGACTATGTCGACGCAGGTGCCTCAGGTGCCCATGTGGCGGTGCAAGACGCCATAACATACTCCGCTCCATTGTCCACCTTGGCGTACGCTGCACTCTTAGCGACGGGTGCAGACAAGAATGGAGGTGGGTCCATTCAAAACATCAAAGCTCCTGTGTCCAAAGAACACGCTGCACTCACGGGGTTAATTTTAATCCATTTATTTGTGAGGACACGTTTCGGCTTTCTGCCTTCTTCTGCAAGACATTGGTACGGGACTGACCAATCCCTCTTTCCCTTTCATTCACAGCGTCCAATGGAAAATCAGCTATGACTTTAAAAGTGCCGTCATGCATCTGCTGTTTGTTTTACATGCGAGCTAGAAGAAGGAAGAAAGCCGAAACGCGTCCTCACAAATAAATGGATTAAAATTAACCCCGTGAGTGCAGCGTGTTCTTTGGACACAGGAGCTTTGATGTTTTGAATGGACCCACCTCCATTCTTGTCTGCACGCGTCGCTAAGAGTGCAGCGTACGCCAAGGTGGACAATGGAGCGGAGTATGTTATGGCGTCTTGCACCGCCACATGGGCACCTGAGGCACCAGCGTCGACATAGTCGCCAGCCATACAGACTGGTGGAGATCTGGATATTTAACAACTCCTGCGCCGAGTGCCATAGAGCCTGGTGGTTGACGAGGGGTTTTTCCATAAGGGTCACCGAAACAACGTGATGAGGAACTGTGTACGACAGCGGTGAAGAGAGGAGAATGCATTCTTGAATGAACTGTATACTCTTGGAGCGCCCGATTGTGGTACAATAAGTAAAATCTGCATTAGTCATTGTGACTTTAATGTTAATGTACTCCAGGAGTATGGATTGCAGTTTTCCCGTAATAGCTAACAGAGGGGCTAAAAGACATTGGTACGGGACTGACCAATCCCTCTTTCCCTTTCATTCACAGCGTCCAATGGAAAATCAGCTATGACTTTAAAAGTGCCGTCATGCATCTGCTGTTTGTTTTACATGCGTGCTAGAAAAGGCAGAAAGCCGGCATGCGACCTTGCAGATAAATTAATTAAAATGGACCCGTGAGTGCAGCGTGTTCTTTGGACACAGGAGCTGATGTTTTGAATGGACCCACCTCCATTCTTGTCGGCACCCGTCGCTAAGAGTGCAGCGTGCGCAAGGTGGACAATGGAGCGGAGTATGTTATGGCGTCTTGCACCGCCACATGGGCACCTGAGGCACCAGCGTCGACATAGTCGCCAGCCATACAGACTGGTGAAGATCTGGATATTTACCGACTCCTGCGCCGAGCGCCATAGAGCCTGGTGGTTGACGAGGGGTTTTTCCATAAGGGTCACCGAAACAACGTGATGAGGTACTGTGCACGACAGCGGTGAAGAGAGGAGAAATGTAATTGAATGAACTGTATACTCTTGGAGCGCCCCATTGTGGTACAATAAGTAAAATCTGCATTCGTCATTCTTGTGACTTTTAATGTTAATGTACTCCAGGAGTATGGATTGCAGTTTTCCCGTAATAACAACAGAGGGGCTAAAAGACATTGGTACGGGACTGACCAATCCCTCTTTCCCTTTCATTCACAGCGTCCAATGGAAAATCAGCTATGACTTTAAAAGTGCGGTCGTGCATCTGCTGTTTGTTTTACATGCGAGTTAGAAGAAGGCAGAAAGCCGAAACGCGGCCTCGCAAATAAATGGATTAAAATTAACCCTGTGAGTGCAGCGTGTTCTTTGGAGACAGGAGCTTTGAGATATATATATATATATATATATATATATATATATATATAACATGTTTTCACTTACTTGATATATACTCCCATTTTCATTCTAAAGGCATCTGTTGTAAAGGTATACGTATGGTAAACGCATTGCGTGGTAAAAGCATTGAATGGTAATGACTGCGTGGTAATGACTGTGTTGTAAAGGTTGTTTCCCCTCTGTAATTTAGGCAATACATTGGTAAACTTAGGGACTGTTTATGCAGCCCTGCTAGAGTGCTGACTCTTTTGCCTATATCTTTGAACCTGTCCTGATAAATCACCAGAGCTATTAGCGTCAGATTATTGACAACTTGTTGGCACACCTCTATCTGGCCTCCTATTTTCTTTTATTGTATGCACAGGTCCCTTCCCACAATTAGCAGATGATTCAACGTCCTCCGTGAGCACCTTCCTGACCTTGAGACCAGAAAAATACACACGGCATTTCATTCTTTAGATGGCAGCAGGTTGATTATTTTTTTCTGAAGATTAATGCTAAGGCTGAAACTTTAGTTTCCCAGCTTCTCTGAAGTCATTAAATAATTGGCCTTAATGACCAACTGGAAGGTACGTAAGCTTGACCCGACTCCAATGGGGCTTCTTCGCTTTGCTACAGACTTTTCAATTGTGACATAACGATGTAACTCCCTCAATGTGGCACTTTATTATTTTGCGGTTTCATTCTTTTAAATGATAGTTTCCTTTTAATATTTTAAGTCATGCCATGTGTTCTAGGAACTACCATGTTTTATAAATGTGTTACAAATTGTACTTCACATGCATAATTCAGAGTCCACATTCCAAAGGCGCGCATTTCCATTGTTTATTGGTATTTATTTCACGCAGCATACCGCACCAAGGAATAAATGGCACGTCTCAGACATCTTCATAAATAAAATAGCAGTAAAGTGGTATTTAAATTGAGGATTTTGAGTAACGCCTCTCAATGACAGTTCGTATCAGTAAAGTCGTTAGATCTTGATGCTAATGATAGTCGAGTCATCATCTAGAAAACAATTAATGTAAAACGTTTAAATGAGAATGTATGGTCTATCGCCTACACCTTAAGTAAGATGAGTAGACAAGGCATAGGGAACTGCAAGTCTGAAAAAAAAGCTGCGTAGTGAATTCCATATTAATTTGTGCTTACGTAATTCACCCGTGAAATAACCTAGATGTCCATGAAACTATTCACTCAATGGCATCAACAGACATTTATGGTATTTTCTTTTCAGGCATTTCTGTCTGTATTTATCCATATTTATTTTTTGCTAATTTGTTCTGTATTTATCCAGTTTGGTTTTCTGTTTTTCGTATAAATGAAGCTGAATGGGTTTTTCCACATTCATTCAACTGATAAATGTATACTCGCAATTGAATGTCCAAAAGGTTTCAGCAGTATACAGTGCAATAGCGTTATCTGAAAACACTTGCACTATAAAATAGCTTACATAACTGTAGATCTGCACTTAACTAAGCCCCCTATATCTCATTCTGTACACCTACTGACCTGGGACTCATAATTTACAGTAGAACAAATCATCCAAAGAAGGCCTATTGTCTGTATTTTTCTGTGTTTAAAAATAAATACAGACAGGAAAATAAATGTGTTTCTGTCTATATATATATATGTGTGTAAAAATGAGTAAAAACAGAACACTAAGAGCCCTAGTTTTAATGCTAGGTGGCTTACCATTCTGATATGGTGGACATCAATTCTAGAAAGGCAATTTTTTAAAAGTGAAAAATAAGAGTGCACTTGCCCCCTCCCCCCCCAAAAAAAAAACGAGAGGGAGTTAACAGATAGAACTTCGTTCCTTCCAGGCCCTCATTAATAAATACAAAATATTACAATGAGGAGTGGAAGGGAGAGGGTCGGGGATAACTCATTTTCCTAAACAGTGTTTGGCATCCAACAAGTAGTATACGTTGCAACACTCAAGAGTTTACACAGGTGCTTTCAAACAATCTATGTGGTCCACCTAGGGATCATTTATATGAACAGTTAGATATCACAATTAATTTACCATATCAATCATGAAAGGTGGAGATGTAGCTTTAAATGCAAAATAACTGATTTACTGAATTAACTATTTGGCATAGATGTGAGGCAGGGTGGCACAGCCATCAATAGGTTATAACTGATGCACCTAATCAATATTAGGGTCTGCCAAGGACCAGCCTAGATGCCAAGATTTGCTGACATTTGCTCCGGGACTCACACAAACGCCCTCTGTTCACTTTACCCTGTGGCAATTCATCTGTCAATTCTTCCTTCACCGATTCTTCCATCTCTCATTTATCTGTGATCTATTTTTATAAATGTTGGATTTTTATTTTGCTCTTAGAAGAACAGCTTTTATTTTTGTTGGTGGATCGCAAACCAGATGTGAAGGTGGGCATCTGAGGTCTGCTTTCTTTTGACAGGATGCAACCCTGCTCCTAATGTGGACTGCTTCCCCATATCCCAGCTTCTTTGTGCTATTGTCCCAACATTGTCCCACCTTTTCCTGCTGCTGTGAATTTGTAGGGCTGTAGTGCAGGTGATGGAATATCTGGTGCGGTGCCTGACACCAAAAGAAGGCCCTATACAAGGTGTCTCCAAGACGTTTCTTCAAACAAGGTATGGGGCCATCCAACGACATAACCGAAAATGATGGGGTCACATGCAGAATGTAAAGAAGGGCCCCTGAGTCTCCCATATACCACTGGCCTTGGGGTGGAATGAGCCTCCCGAATAATTTGGGATCCCTCAGTGACAGCAGGCTCCTATGTTATGCCCCTGGATCCACCAAGGAGAAGCATAGGTACAATGTAAGAGGTTACAATTTTTTTTTAATCTATGCGGATTACCCAAGAGCAGGGTAGGTAAAACCAGAGAAGCACAGAAGAACAGCTACAATAAACCTCATCTAATAAACAATCTAACCAGGAGCAGAGCAGATGTGGAAACGGTTATGGACATGATTGTCCAGCAGCAACTAGCATATGTGCTGGCAAAATAATGGTTTAGAGAGGTATAAAGGATTCAATATTGCTAAGTAGTTGATGGAAAGTGAGGGTAGAGTAGAGAACAGTAATTTAGAAGGAAAGAGGTGCAATAGAATACCAAAAAAAAACAAGAACAGTAAAAGAGGCAGTTTACAGGAGCATAAATAAAGGCAACTTAATTCATATATATTTTTCAAACACATATGAATTACATTGCCAACGAGAGGTATATTAGGAGAAACATTTGGGAGATAATAGTTTACAACAGCACAATTTCTAGCACGATAGTTCACAAGAGTAGAAATCAAAAACACAATTAAAAGAGCCTATTTCACAGCAGTAGAAGTCAAGGCAATAGGGTCCAAGTGTGGAGGGAACTGTAAAAGTGCAAGGTCTCAACAACAATCAAATTTATTTGATTTAGATCTCATCAGAGAGCAACAATATATTAACGATTAGAACTGGTTACAATTAAAGGGTGAAGGTACACGGCCAAACAGTCTCAGTGCAAACCTTTTACAATTAGTTCATTGTTAAAAACGATTTTAAAAAGCCTGTAAAAATGAAAACAGGGCACAGGGTCTCTTTCTCCAGGGTCCTCTGACCCAAACAGGGACAATCAGGAAATGTGGTACAGAAAGTACCCCTGTTCCACGTTCCCCCTTCACAGATGTTCCTGGGCTCCAGACAATGAAAAAGGAAGAAGAAAAGAGCTGGAAGCAGTGTCATCTAATTCCCAGAGCCTATCAATAGCTTTAACTGGACCTCAAAGGTGACTGATGCCAAAGACAACCCAACTTGGAAACACACACGTTTTTCACAGTGCACAATTAGTGCAAAACATGGAGTAAACGATTCCAACGAGTGCCCATAGTCCCTGATGCACCAGTAGTTAACTAAGTGGCACAGGACAGACCATAGAGCCATTTACAATATGTTTCAATATAATCTTGGTTCAAGTTAAAAGTAGCAGCTTGATTATTCCCTCTTTAGTCCACAGCTGAGTTACTGTCAGGGTCACCTGGTTCAAAGGACCAGTTACTATCATTTTTGGGAACTGTTTCATGTCTCCACACTGAGGGTGCAGCCACATGTAAGTATGGGGCCCGGAACAGACCATAAACCACCATGTTGCAATATAATTCTGATTTTCACAAAATGAATCCCATATATCTTCTGAAGGACTGATAAGAGATTTTCATGCACTGAAATCTAAGCAATTGGCAAAGGGCAGAACATGCAACAATGTATTTTTTTTATCTTTTATTGGGCGAGAAAAGGCAGTGGCTTTCACATTTCTCCCTTAAATTACATAAATTGGCATAACCAAGGAAAATGCAAACATAACATAAAATTGATTAAAAAAAACAACAATTATTCTTATTATTCGATGATGAAACAGTTGTAACCAAGTTTCTGCCAACATCCTCTGGACCTTTTTCCCCCGTATACTTTTAAAATACCAGATTCTATTTCGTAAAAATGACACATCAGTGTCCATCAGCCATTGATTTAGCCGTTTTTGGCTATACACCTCGTGCAATAATAATAACAATACGCACTATGCGTTCGCTCTGTTTCACACTACCCAATTCAGTGCCAAGCATAACGTTTCGGCCAGTAAGCAGCACATCAATATTTAATTGGTCTAATAAACGCCTGACTATTTCCATCAAGTTTTCTCGTAATAGAGGACAACTGACAAACGTGTATTATCATATCAGCTTCACCAAGCCCGCATCGTAGGCACTTAAAGGGACCACTAATTTGACATTTAGATCTCTTTTCTGGCTATGACATAGCATGCATATGGTTTTAAAATGTTTCAGCTTACCATTAGCCGTGGTTAACTGTGATCCTGGGCAAGTGAGGGCTTCTTCAATTTCATCAAAATTCAACAGCATCCTTATTTTCGAGGACTATCTGTCAGCCTAACTTTCAACGTCATCCTCTGTGTCACAAGTCATAGAAACAAAGGGGCATATTAGCAAGAACAGCGTTAAAATTATCGCCGCTTTAGCGGCAGGAAACTGCCGCTAAAGCGGCGATAATGGGCTTGATAATACGCCCTTGAGAATTCCAATAGAAGCCCAGGATCACAGCAGAACATGGGTTTCTATTGGTATTCTCAAGGGCATATTATCAAGCCCATTATCGCCGCTTCAGCGGCAGTTTCCTGCCGCTAAAGCGGCGATAATTTTAACGCCGTTTTTGCTAATATGCCCCAAAGTTCTATAATCGATATATTGTTTTTATAAAAAAAAAACATTAATTCTAATAATTTCAATATAAACAGGTTCATATTATCATTTTAGTATGATTAAAATAATTACATAATTGTCGGTATTTTAAGAAAGTATTAGATCAGAAAAAGATCTTAAGGCACCATCTGAAAAAAAGATGGTTTACAGTCGTAATTCCCTAGATATGCCATTGGCGAGTAATCTGGGCAAAAAAAATATGAGGGGAGCAGAGTACACTCAAATTTAAACAGGTGGCAAAGGACAGAACAAGCATCAATGTTAGTACTTTGAGGGGCATATTCACAAGGAGCTATCGCCGAATTAACGGCCCTTTACCGCAGCCAAAGTCGTGATAAATTTACCTCCCCATTCACAAGCTGGCGTTAACAGCCCACTGCACCAGTTTACCCGTGATAGCAGCCGCAAAAAACATCGCCACAGAGGACCACACAAATATCGCTAATGAGATGCAGAGTAGGCGTTCCCGTGACAAAAGTCGAGACAACAGCACACCTCAACATTCACAACGACCAGCCACATCCGCGATAAAAACACAAAACAGGCGATAAGGCGCGTTAGCACCAGGAAATCTACACCTGCTCTGACCTGGTGTAAAGTCGGACGGCAGCCAGCACCACAAAAGGGAGCACAGCCCAGGGCTACATCGGAAGGGCAACAGATGCCATGGAGCCACCCATCATGCGGCCCGGACACCCAAGAGGGCCACAACACCCACCGCCACCACCCCCAGGACCACCCCTCCCTGGCACCCCCCCGACCAAAGACATGCCACATCAGCCACACCCAAACATGTACAAATGATTCCGCTTGATGCCGCACAATCACAACTGGTGACATGGATGTGTCGTCACAGAAATGACCAGCACACATTCACTTTCGAAGCAACAAATGAAACTTTATTAAAATGAACAACGAAATGAAATGAAGACACATGGCCGCTCCCCTCCGGACAATACGTAGGTCACAGCCTGTAAGACAAAAAACATGATGAGAAGGTGTGTCCTGCGCACATCAGAGGACAGAGAGAGAGCGAAGGAGAGAGAGAGGAAGAGAGGGAGAGAGAGAGAGAAGAGGAGAGAGAGAGGAAGAGAGGGAGAGAGAGAGAGAGCGAAGAGGAGAGAGAGAGGAAGAGAGGGAGAGAGAGAGAACGAAGAGGAGAGAGAGAGGAACAGAGGGAGAGAGAGAGAGAAGAGGAGAGAGAGAGGAAGAGAGGGAGAGTCCCGCCCCTGCGCACCCAGGCCACACTGCTCACCTGCTGCCACCGGTGTGTCTCCAACCACGTGCCGGTATGTAGGTCAGTTCACCAGGTCACACATCTGATTCAGAGCCGTCAGCTGAATCAGAGCCCAGACACATGACTGGCACAGTACACACACTTGCACAAGACAACATCGCCTGCCCGCCCATGCACACCCAGGCAGATGCACCCCAACCTCTCTCGCCGCCCATCGGAGCATGCCCGCCCATGCACACCCAGGCAGAGGCACCCCAACCTCTCTCACTGCCCATCGGAGCATGCCCGCCCATGCACACCCAGGCCCCAATGCTCACCTTCTGCCACCGGCGCGTATACAGGAGGTCCCACCACAAGCCGCTGCAAGCCACAAGCCACAAGCCCGGGGCCTGCGGACATGGCACCCTCCACATCATGCAGCCACGCTCCGCAGGCCACCAGGTCTCACATTTGGTGCTGGGTCTTGATTACTCCATGGCAGTGGACATACCAGTGCACCCGGCACCATCGCAGGCTGCACACCCGCTCAGCCCAATGGGTGCCACCAACCCTGGGACCCCGGAAGCGACGCCACGTGGCGGTAGGCCCGCGCTGCCCACTGGCTCTGACATACACTGCGGTCCAGCAGGGCACACAGAACCTGAGCTGTCCGGACCGCCTGGACGTGGCATCATCGCAGGCTGCACACCCCCTCAGCAGCTCAAGGTGCCACTGACACAGTGCACCCCAAGTCACCGGCCCGTGGCGGGGTGCCTGTGCCGTCCGCAAGGCCCCGGGTGCCACTAAACCTGTGCAACCCCAGTCTGGGCCACATGGTGGTAGGCCCATGCCGTCCGCAAGGCCTGATGTGCCACTAACGCTGTGCAACCCCAGTCTGCGCCACGTGGTGGTAGGCCTGTGCCGTCCGCAAGGCCTCGCGTGCCACTAACCCTGTACGCAACAACTCATGGGCCCTACATGAGTGAGAACCGTGGAGCGTCCGTCATCCAGTCACCACCAGAAGAGGGGAATGTGACGTCGTCGGCCCCTTATGTTGGCGCAGTCACATGGCCTGTGACGCCTGTGCCGGATGAGTGTGGTGTGTGTGAAAACCTGCCCTCAGGGAGTGGCTGTGACATGCTGACAACTAGACCAGTGACCTGCACACCACCAGCGAGTACGGCTGCGATGGGTAGCAATGAGGGCCCCCGCTCGGGGCGTTAGCGGAGTGGTCTGGCCTGCCGTACGCCCGACCAGTGCAGGGCTTGCAACAATGACTCGGGGGCTCTGGGCATGGTCCAGTCCATGTCCAGACAAGGAAGTGACTGATGCGTGTGTCCCTGTTGTAGTGTTCACGGAACCGGGTACACAAGATTCAATGTCGCACCCTCTGACTGGCATGCCACAGGATGAACATCATTGACGCAAGGGAAGGCACTGTCCCCACATTCATCCACACATCCATACATGAATGATGTAAGACATTACACAGCAGTGCGTCACTGGATGTTTATTTGCACATCCAGTGCAGTCATGCAGCTGGAGCGGTACAGGGCAATGCCGAGCACACTACACAATATGGGCCCGTGGAGGGCCAGCCAGTGTCCATCCGGGGATGACCTGTACTGCAGAAGAGGAAGGGTACAGTCCGCAGTCTGTCCGCCGTATCATTGGTCGTCAAACAGGATGTGGCAGTCCATGTCGCTGTCCAAGGTGAGTGCATCGGAGTGTATCCGGGGTCAGTGGTAGGCCTTGAGGCCATGTGCGGCACCAAGCAGAAACAGGCATGGTGGCAGAAATTAATGCTAGTGCCTGGCCCTCCTGACCACAGTCCCATCCACGTCCTCATCCCCGTGTGTGTGGCCTGCCCCACCTGTGGGTGTTGCAGTGCCGGCTGCGGCACTGTGTGCCACTGTCACATCAGGGGCCGGAGGAGGATTGTCGGCCGCACTGTGTGGCAGTGACACATCAGGTGCCGGAGTGGTTACGCCTGCCGCACTGCGAGGCACTGACACACCAGGGGGCGGAGATGTGGATGGTGTGGGGGCAGCAGCATTCATCATCGCCATGCCTTGTGGCAGCAATGCCATGACGAGGACATGCAGGGCACTGTAGATCCCAGCTACATTCTGCTGATGTGCAGCGGCAGCTGCCATCCTTTCCGCCTCCATCCGCACCATGTCCTCCATGAGCCTCCGCATGTTTGCCAGCTCACGGCTGGTATCGCTGGTGCCACTCTGAGCGGACAGGTAATCTTCCCTCCGCGTCATGACTCCAGAGATGTCAGTCAGGGCTCGCTGGAGACCATGGGGAGGACATAGACACCCAAGGATGGCATCCAGTTTGTTAGCCATGAGCTCAAACCCCACCCGCACCTGCTCGGCCATCTCCCTCTGGCCCTCCAGCACATAGCGTTGGAAGGCCATTTGTTGTTCCTGGGGGTCTTGGGAGAGTGCCGGGGCTGTGGGTGCCTCCTGCTGGGTGGTTTGGGTGGTGGGTGGGGTCTCAAGGATGTAGCTGGGCTTCCCTGATCCTGGAGGTGAGTTGCAGATGAGGTCAATGAGGTCTTGGATGGTTTGGGTGTTGATGCTGGTGTTGTCCTCCTCCTCGTCATCAGTGAAGAGTGGCTGTGACTGCTCTGCAGGAGGTGTTGACGATGCCCCTGCGATGTGAAGGGGAGATGGTGTATTACAATGTGTCCACATGTATGTAGCCGCATGGTACAGGTTGACATTCAGACAGCATGGCATTGTACATTGTGACAGTCTGTGGGTCTGGGCGAGGACCCAGCGTGATTGTGGGTGTGCACTGTGCCCTGCTTGCTTGTGCATGTGTGCCATTGTGGCCATCTCCCCCGTCCCCCCAGTACCTGGTGGTCACTCACCCTGTTGCGGTTGTGCTGTCTCCTGTCAAGCAGTGTCCGGTCCCCCGACTCCGGCCACAGTATCCATACTGATGACTGTCGACACCAGCTCCTCCATGTCATCCAGCTCCAGCTGTGGCGCTGGGCCTCCACCTCCGGTCTGCGTTGCTGCCTTCACGTTGGTGGAGAGTTTCTCCTTGGTCTTCTGCTTGATGTCATTCCATCGCCTCTTGACCTCGTCCATTGTCCGCTTGTGCTCTCCGACGGCATTCACCTTATCGACGATGTCCCGCCATATTCCAGTTTTGGTGCCCAATGACACGTTGGAGGTGACGAAGAGTTGTTGATGGTGTTCCATCACCTCCGTGACTATGATCCTGTTCGCCTGCGGACTGAACTTGGTCTTCCTCGTCTTCTTGTCCTTGCCCTTCCCTGTCCCCGAGGTCCCTGGCTGGTCGTCCGGGGTGCTTGTGGGGTTGCGCTCGTCCTCTGCACCTGCTCCGGCTGCCTCCATGGTGCTTGTGTGTTGGTCAGTTTGTGTGTGGGTGTTTTTTCTACTTTTATGGGGATTTTTGACGCCTGCCAGGTGTGTGTTGCAGGCCTGGCGCTGCTTGTCGCTGATTTCCTCATCGCGCTTTTGCCCATCGTGTGTTTTTTGGTGTTGTGGTTTGTGTTTTTATCTCCATCGTGGTAGTTGTATCGCGAACATTGTCCGCGATTTCGGCAGACTATCGCATGCTACCGCCTTGTTGTGAATTCCACGTTGACACGGGGATATTTTCCCATGATGGGCTGCGATATTGGAAGTTGCGTTACGCTACTCTTGCTGTAGTTATCACACGTTCTTGTGAATATACCCCTTAAATGCCTGTTTTCTCAAGACTAAATACAAATACTTTCCGAGAGTGTGCAAAAATGTTCCCCAATACAAACGAGTTGCAAATGTCAAAGCACGCATTGAGTTAAGAAGAGAAGCAGCTCCAGTATTCCTTCTTCAACCCACAACTGTGTCACAGCCCTAAGTCCATTATGATCCTCAGGTGAAGCTATATGATGGAGGCTTCCTGACAACCCTTGAACCACTGAAAGTAGGTGTTCCGGAAGCACCGCTAGTTCTAAAATGTAAATAAACCACTATAATGGGTTGCCAATAGGTCAGACGTCTGCAAAAGCCAATATGACAACAAAACTCAAATATTTTCATAATGAATGCCAAATCCTTTAGAAGAGTTACACACAAATCTAAAGGCACCCCCAATAAGGAAGAATGCATACCATAAAACACACCAACTTACAGTTTTTTTAAAGAAATTGATTTTTGGAAGAATGCAGTCAAAATATTCAGAAAGATTGGGAAAATGTTTCAGACAAGATGGAAGTACGAAATACCAAGGACCACATCACAGTAACACAACACATTTGTTGTTTTTCTCTTTAAATATCCACACATAAGCCACTGCCTTGGTTAAGTGATTTCTAAACCAATCTTCACTCTCATTTGGAAATTTTGTCTCTAGTTGGCAGAGGTATGCGCCCTGTCCATGTAGGGACCACAATAATAATCAGGGTAAGCTAGATACACACTAAAAGATAAATTGTGCTCACCCTCTGATAGTTCGGTAGTGAGCAGTCAGGCTTATCTAAAGATGCAATGTGTAAAGTATTTGTGCATCACACACCAGTAGCGGCCCATGGTGGGAGTGCTGCCGGGCACTGACGGGGGCGGGGGAGGGGCAGGGTGGGGGTAGTAAACTATGGATTATGGCCGATCAGAGGTAAGTAAACATATAAATAAATAAAACAAATTTTGTTGCGCGCTGCATCGCATTTGGCGATGCAGCGCGCGCAACGAAATTTGTTTTATTTATTTATATGTTTACTTACCTCTAATCGGCCGTAATCCGTAGTTTACTACCCCCCATCCTGCCCCTCCCCCGCCCCACGTCAGCGCCCGGCAGCACTCCCACCACGGGCCGCTACTGTCACACACACACAGAGTAGCACAATGAAAACACAACAAAAATACTCTACACAGGTTAACAAAATAGGAAATAATTTATGAGTAAAATAAGATCAAAACTACAAAAATCCAATATGTAGAAGTGGAGTTATGTATTTTCAAAGAAAAAACCAAAAAGAGAGAAAGTACCTTGGATGGAGCAAAGCGTCAACGTCAAAGTCTCGATACGTCAACGCCAATCTGCGCAGGTCATGAAGAACCCCTTTATGATGCAGGCACTGTGTCATCGTCAAGCCGCACTGTCATCATCAAGGCATGCAGTCCGTCGAGGCAATGTAGTCAGTCGGCTCCTGGGTTGGCGTCGAAGGACAATGCGTAGGTTCTGATCGAATAAAAGTCATCACTGAATCGATATTGATGGTTCTGGCAGCAGAATTCCCTTTTCAACTGGGTTGGCACAACTTGGGAGGCAGGACTCACAGATGTCATAGTCCAGGTGCTGTTGCCAAGTTGCAGGATGTCTTTGATGGCCCTGAGCCTTCAGAATAGGTGGCTAGCAAGCAAGCCCTTGGAGTCACTCCGGGTCGAAGTGAGATAGGTCCAGTCTTGCCACACTCAGCAAAGAATCAAAGGGCAGCATAGAGGTCTAAACCTCTCAAAATCCAAAGGAAAAGCTAGCTAAAAGGGTTAGGACACATATTGAAAGCATTCTGAAGAGATCTCTGGTCTCAGACGGTGTGAACAGTAAGTTATAGCACACAAGAGTCTCACGGGCAACATCCCTTTCTACACATCATCAGGGGTCCATTGTCCTCATCAATTCTCACATTGCAGGTTGAAACATTGCAATAGATCCCACACCAGACATCTTCTTCTCACACACAGGCTAGATCGCAACATTGCTGAATAGGCCTTGGAGGTAAATCTCTGGCTTCTCATAATATTTTGTCAAGGTCTTCTTCTCAGGCTCTCTCCTCCATTGCTAGACCAGTCTTGTATCATTTCTCAAACTAACAATACATGTGAATACCTGCAGGAAATGTCAGGTTATCAGAAATTGGAAAACAATATTTTATGCAGCACAACAAGCAGACCTAGTCAAGACAGTTTAAAGCATTAACTCAATGGTACACATTTAATATGCATGTGCACATTTAAACACAAATTAATATTCGTTTCTAGTACACTAGACTCACATTACATATGGCATACAGTAAAATCTTAAATGTAAATGTGTCAGTATGTCTAGAAAACATATTTTAATGAAGTATATGTGAAACATTAGAACACACCTTAAATAAACTCTTTGTTGTTTCAAGAGTAATCACATTCTGCATATATGAGGATGGTTTCTATTCAATTATATATTCAGCAAATGTTCTTTAATGTATTAAAGTACACATTTATGAAAACCACATTTCATCTTTATAGTAAGTACGTCTACTAATTACGGATGGTTAGTTCAGCAAAACTTCAAATAGTATGTCAATTGGTTATGGAGAAAGCACACAACATGAGTAAATTCACTAATCCTACAGTAAGTGCACTTTTAGAAATAATATCAAGTGCAAAACTTAATTTAATATCGTTAGACCACACAAGAAACATGTGCTAAGTGCACGTTCATGTCATGTATCTGTCATAAAATTGTGACGAAATTGTGACGCGTAAAGAATGGGCAATTAAGCGCTGCACCAATGGTATACCACTTTACAAGGGACTTATAAGTGAACTAAATATGCCAATCATGTATACACCAATGTCACCATGTTTCAGGATATCACAAGCGCCTTAGCACTGGTTAGCAGTGGTAAAGTGCTCAGAGCCCTAAAGCCAACAAAATGTTTGTCAGAAAAAGAGGAGGAGGAAGGCAAAAAGTTTGGGGTAACCCTTCAGAGAGAGCCATTTTCCAACAACCAACAAATTCTAAAACTTCAAAAATACATTCTGAATAGACTTCGAAAGGTCAGAGTAATCTACAATTACACTTGTATAGAGGGTTCAATGAAGTATATGCTTACTTTTGTAACCTAAGAGCTGATCATGGGAATGAGGTTGAAGGTACTATTTTACAGAGTTGATGAGACTGATAATATTGTCTGTGCAAAAGAAACTGAGTGCAATTGTTGGCTCTCTCTGAGGATGCCTGGCTGACACTGGTAGGTGTTAAATATTATTGAATAATGTATTTAAAAAGGTCTATACAGTACCATTATACAGATATGTTTTAGTTATGGGGTTGTGAAGTAGACGTTTTAACCCCTAGTTAGCAGTTTCTATTGTGGCATAGCGAGTATTCTGCATTATCCTGGGTTAGAATGCAGCAAAGCCATCCTAACCTCCTATCTTTCGTTAGGCATTAAACTGACTAAGAAAAATGTGGGTAATAGCAACCCATTTTATTTCCAATACTTAACATCAGCATGAATTTGGTAGGTAGCATTATATATAAACAAAACATTATTAAAATATAGGAAGGAATGAGAATGTTTCGAAGAAATCACATTAAATTGTATGCTGAAGAAGTGTCAATATTTACAGTCAATAAAGAAACAGTGATGCTCAAAATCGGTGGTGAATAATGAGCTTAGCATAGGGATAGTGGTGCATGAAAGGTTGTCAGACAGGCCAGTGTCTCAAGAAAAGTTAGGCCCAAGTCCAGACAAGTTTCCACCCAACTGGATACTTTAAGATCTTCAGTAACATTGAATGTGGTGATACCACATGCTTTATTACAACATTGATATCTTGGGACAAATCCTCCTGTTCAAGCCTGTTCAAGTTGTCCCAAGAAAAATACCTGGATTTATAGGATAAAACACTGTCGGCCTGATTCAACAAGGTAAACTTCCGCATTTGTGTAAGTTTAATATGTTTTTGATATTCACAGATAGAGGGGCCGATTCCGATCTCGGTCGGAGGCGCACCCAATACTATTCGGTCGGGAAAAAAGCCATGCGAAAGCCAGTTTCCCGACCGATCCGTACAGCACACCGAACGAGCAAGTACGATGCGCACAACAGCAAAAATTCCGGCCGAGCCGTACTCACCCAAACCAGGTCCTGTTCTCCGACCGAGGCGAATCCGGAAACGCCGAATCGAGTCGCACGGAAGGGAAAATGCAGCCCCTTCCGGCCGAACAAGTACGATGCGCTTTCCGTACGCGCCGAACCCGTCGCTACGCACGGCACGTCAAAGCATCCGGGAGAGGCGCACATAAGCTCCGAATCGCGCCACAACACGATCCACGGCTACGAGACGAACACGGCACCGACGAGGACGACGCGAAGCGACGAGGACGAAGCGAAGCGACGAGGACGAAGCCAAGCGACGAGGACGACGCGAAGCAACGAGAAGGACGAACGACACGAACCAACCATGAATCCCTTCGTCCCGATCATACCAATATTCTACATCTACTACCGGAACAGGCACGGACGCGTACGGCGCAGAAGGTAAGTCAGACACCAACCACAAAACACATACAACACGTACACGACACATCACACACATACACTGGGAATCTGAATATACTTACACCAGCAACAGCAGCACCATAGGGGCGGGATGCCCATCACCAATGCCACATATGCACACAGGGGCCTGAATGCGCGCCACCACCCCAACCCAGGGGGCTGGATGCCTACCACTACTACCACCCTTAGCCAGGGGGCAGGATGCCTACCACTACTACCACCCTTAGCCAGGGGGCAGGATGCCCACCACTACTACCACCCTTAGCCAGGGGGCAGGAAGCCTACCACTACTACCACCCTCACCCACGGGGGCAGGATGCCTACCACTACTACCACCCTTAGCCAGGGGGGCAGGATGCCCACCACTACTACCACCCTCACCCAGGGGGGCAGGATGCCCACCACTACTACCACCCTCACCCAGGGGGCAGGATGCCTACCACTACTACCACCCTCAGCCAGGGTGGCAGGATGCCTACCACTACTACCACCCTTAGCCAGGGGGCAGGAAGCCTACCACTACTACCACCCTTAGCCAGGGGGCAGGAAGCCTACCACTACTACCACCCTTAGCCAGGGGGCAGGATGCCTACCACTACTACCACCCTTAGCCAGGGGGGCAGGATGCCCACCACTACTACCACCCTCACCCAGGGGGCAGGATGCCCACCACTACTACCACCCTCACCCAGGGGGGCAGGATGCCTACCACTACTACCACCCTTAGCCAGGGTGGCAGGATGCCTACCACTACTACCACCCTTAGCCAGGGGGCAGGATGCCTACCACTACTACCACCCTTAGCCAGGGGGCAGGATGCCCACCACTACTACCACCCTCACCCAGGGGGGCAGGATGCCCACCACTACTACCACCCTTAGCCAGGGGGCAGGATGCCTACCACTACTACCACCCTTAGCCAGGGGGGGCAGGATGCCCACCACTACTACCACCCTTAGCCAGGGTGGCAGGATGCCTACCACTACTACCACCCTCACCCAGGGGGGGCAGGATGCCCACCACTACTACCACCCTTAGCCAGGGGGGCAGGATGCCTACCACTACTACCACCCTTAGCCAGGGTGGCAGGATGCCTACCACTACTACCACCCTTAGCCAGGGGGCAGGATGCCTACCACTACTACCACCCTTAGCCAGGGGGCAGGATGCCTACCACTACTACCACCCTTAGCCAGGGTGGCAGGATGCCTACCACTACTACCACCCTTAGCCAGGGTGGCAGGATGCCCACCACTACTACCACCCTCACCCAGGGGGGCAGGATGCCCACCACTACTACCACCCTTAGCCAGGGGGCAGGATGCCTACCACTACTACCACCCTTAGCCAGGGTGGCAGGATGCCTACCACTACTACCACCCTTAGCCAGGGGGCAGGATGCCTACCACTACTACCACCCTTAGCCAGGGGGCTGGATGCCTACCACTACTACCACCCCCACTCATAGGATGGACAATGCATGACACAACAAGCACACCACAACCTAGGGAATGCAAGATTAAGACATCCCCCCACCACCATGACAAGCGTGTGAGCAGGCTGTGTCAAATGCCTACAACACCGAACATGACTTTGAACATACAATGTGACCCCCTAGCACATGTGCCACACATATATGTGTGTGGCACCCACAATGCAAGCAGCCCATGACCATTGTGGCAATGGGGCCTAAACCCCCATCATCACAGTGACCACAAGGTAAGTGTGGGGTCCATAGCTGAAGCACATTTTGACCATTGTGGCAATGGGGTCTAAACCCCCATCATCACAGTGACCAAAAGGCAAGTGTGGGGTCCATAGCTGAAGCACATTTTGACCATTGTGGCAATGGGGACTAAACCCCCATCATCACAGTGACCAAAAGGCAAGTGTGGGGTCCATAGCTGAAGCACATTTTGACCATTGTGGCAATGGGGACTAAACCCCCATCATCACAGTGACCAAAAGGCAAGTGTGGGGTCCATAGCTGAAGCACATTTTGACCATTGTGGCAATGGGGTCTACACCCTCATCATCACAGTGACCAAAAGGTAATTGTTGACAAAGAAAGAGCTGCAACTGCCAAACTGCATGGATCATTCCTGGTCACAGAACCAAAAACTCATCTGTGGCAAAGTAGTGTATGTGTCCCATTGCAACATAAATTGGGGGAGCCAAATACTGCAGTGCAAATGAAACATTCCTTTGGCCATGTGCAGACAAACAACACCCATGGGGGCTGAGACCGTCAACAGTCATCAATGACACAATGACAGAAGTGACCATCAGAATGCAGAACCACATATTTGCACCAATGGGCACACAAATGCAGATACCCTGTGGAGACAGCAGATGTGAGGTGAACAGATACCATACCATGGCAGCAATGGGACACACAAACCATGATCACTGTGCTGACCGATGACCTAGGAGTCCCAGGGACAGCAGGGGAAACACACCAAACAACATACAGCCAATGGCACACCCAAGATATGCCAATGCAGTGGTGCAGATGCACAAACACAAACAGGCAGACCAACACTGTCATCATACACAGCAGGTGAGGGGTGGGGGTGCCAGTGTCCCCAGGCAACAACACAACACATGAGGAGAGCTGAATACCAATCATACAGATGTGCATACACTGCCACACTAAGGTAACTCATGGATCCAAATCCCCTATGTGGGCAAGCAGGCATTGACAGGTGAGAGGGAGCACAAAACACACATGTCACACAGGCACGTAGGAACAACAACTGACACAGCAAGTCACAGACACACCACAGCACCACCCCCAGGGCCCCCACAATGTGGTGACCCTGGGCTGAATAAAAATACCACTGTGATGACAAAGCTAAATGTCGTTCACACTGTGAACCACAGTCAGGTGTCCTGAGCAACAAACTACCATCACACCTACACAAGCACAAATCAATCAGCATGGCCAGTAAGCCAAGGCCAACATGGAGGCAGGGGCCTAGCCGGGCAACAACTCTCATCTGCACACACTCAAGACCACACCCCTCGACCTCCAACAATGTGCAGCAGTGAAGTACACATGCACTGGTGACATTGCACATGCACCCATGACTATTCCAGGGTGGTGGGTGGGAACCAAGGTGTAGAAACACATCACACATGGACACTCAACAAGACTCCTGAATGTCTGACACACTGCACACTACGCTGTACATGGACATGACGGCAATACCACACCGACCAATGGGATCCCAGCCACAGTCACACACCAATGAAGAAGCCAAGGTCACCCACAAAGAACACACATAGACAACAACCAACATTGCAGCCCGGACCCTAAGGAGTGCCAGCAGTCACACACACAACGTGTCACAATCACTGAAAGATAACACAAACTGGAAATCACATGACAGGGGCAAACAACAAGTGCCAAAGGGAAACCTGACTGTGACCCATCTGCGTCTGCACACAAACTCTGCCCTGACAGCAAACACACCTATGGGTGACACCCTGATGACCAGTAATGTGCCATGCACCCACATCACAGAGAACACAGGGAGAAGACTTTGGGGGAACATAGCTCAAGTCAGCAAGCATCACAAACAGGTACAACACTAGGGATCACAGCATGCGCAGATGAATGGAAGTGAACACACAGACATGCACATACAACACACACCTTGGGCGCAGGCAATGTCACACGTGTACACACTGCCATGAGGGGACTCCACTCCTGTGTGAGGAAAGCTGTGCCATATGTTGCCTCAGTAGGGCCCCATCATGTCAGCTGAGCACTTGGTCACACAATCAACAATTAGCACCAAATGAGGGCTCCCATCACATCAGCCTGGTCATGGATGTGCCAACGGAATCATCAGCACAGATCCAACACACTTGTATAGCAATGTTGCACTGACTACACGGATGAGTCCCTCCCCATTGATGCCCAAACCTGCATGTCCACTGGAGATGGCAACACGGTCAGGGAAGTAGACAAATGCAACGATGGCAGGCACAACAGATGTGCAGGGGTGGAAGCCACAGATATGAAATTGCCAATGTAAGTAGGAAACCCATTGCCAAATACTGAACACATGACACCCTCAGATGCTGCTATTGATGACATGGATACACCACATGATAGGACACATTCCCCCTGGACCACATGGGTTCCTGCACAGTAACACTTCATAATCATGAGACCAGATATCACCATCACTGCAGCAAGGGCATGGTTAGCTGCACCAACAACATGTACATCTGAAGCATGAGCACTAGAGAAAAGAAAGTTGCTTTATTCAGCATATGTGTTGTTTGATAACGACGTCCAGAAGAAATTAGAGCAAAGGCCAATGGCCAGTCCATTGTCAAAGTTCAAACAGGGTGACACTGGCAGATGTCACCCTACGCATGCCTGCACAATACCAGGGACAATCCACTAGGAGGGGCAACCGGGGGGCAGGCCAGGCACCGCAGGGACAGGATCAGGGCTCACCAGGGGGAGTCAGGGAAGGGGTGGTGGGTGCTGGAGAGCCACTGACAACTGCAGTGGAGGTGTCTGACATGGTGTGTGCCGGCACAACTGGGGGCATGACACAGATGTCGTGGGTGCCGGCACAACTGCAGTGGACCCTGCAGATGGGGTGGACAGGTCCGCCACTGCAGTGCCCAAGTCAGACAGGGCGGTAGTGGACTCCACTGCAGTGCCTACCTCCAGGGGAGGAGAATGGGGAACAGGCAAGGTGGGTTGGACAGAGGGGAGGACACCCTCACCACATCAGTGGCACAGACAAGCGCAGCGGGGGTGTGGTGCTGGGAGAGCAAGTGGCAGGGGGAGAAGGCCGGAGCATCTTGGGGATGGTATATCTGTGGGTGGGGGAACCTGGGGCAGGGTGTGGTGGGGGCACCTGTGCAGTGGGGGCCTGAGGGATGGAGGACGGAGACCTTGTGCCTGAGCTGCAGGGCGGTGGCGGGGTCTTGCTCTTAGCACTCCGGGGGACTTGCGGGTGGGGGCCTCAGTCCGTCTGCGCCTGGGGGAGGGTGTCCGGGGGCGAGGGGCACTCTGCTCCGTGTGGGTGGGCTTCCTCTTCCCCCGGGATGCTGGAGCAGCTTCATCGGTGGGGAAGAGGCCGAGGTCACAGAGGAAGAGCTGCTGTGACTTTGGGGTTGCAGGTGAGGCAAGGGAGGGTGCTTTGGAGGGAGAGGGAACTGAGGACTGCGCAGTGCATGTGGATGCGTGTGTGTGTTCCAGGGCCCCATCCCCTGTGAGTCTGGCTTCAGTCCCCTGAATGTGCGTGCGTGTGCGTTTTGTCATTGGCGTGTGTGTCAGTGTGCTGGATGTGTGTGTGCTGGTGTGTGCCTGTGCCAGTGTGTGTGTGCCTGGGATGGGTAAGGTGCTGGGGAGTGTGGATGGAGCAGAGGCAGGAGGGGTGAGGGACCGTTTGAGGAGGGACACTGCTGCCGTCAGGGAGGAGTCCATGGACCTATTGCCCCTCTGTAGGTCAGACATGCCCGATGAGATGCCCTCCATGAACGACACCAGCTGAGTCAACAGCGCGGTGTGCGCATGGAGGAACTCAGCATGGCTGTCTGCCCTACATGGAGCTGGCGAAGGAGGTACACAGACTCCTCACTCAGGGCAGCAGGGGACACAGGGGCAGGGGTGCGGTGCCTGGCCCAAAGGAGACACGCTCCCGGACATGGGAGCCTCCACGGACCTGGGGAATGGGAGCCGATGGGAGGGCGGTGGTGGTGCTGGTGGTGGCGGGGACAGCAACACTAGCTGGGGTGTGGTGGCTGCTGACACCCGCCTCCACAAGGGAGTCATCCTCCGAGTTGCTCTGGTCCTCAGCTGAGGTGGATGCTGCTGAGGACTCCTCGGTGTGGCTCCCTCGCCCTCCGTGCCACTGGGTCCCTCCGACCACTCCTCGGCTGCTGACCCAGTCTGGCTCTCCGGCTCCTCCTGGTCCGTGGAGCTGTCCCCTTCCGTGGCCGTGGATGTATCTGCAAACAATGGGGAAACAGACAGACATCAGTCACCTGCACATAACGCACACACCACTGTGAGCACAGCACATCACAGAGCAAGCCCTGGCATCATTAGTTGTACATTGCTAAAAGTGCACTAATTGAACAGGAGAAGTCAATTGTCAGTCTGATGCCAAGCATGGCACTCACATCCCACATGGCCTTGCACCCATCTGTCTGTTGTCTGTTGGATTGCAACACCCCAGTGTTGACACATGCACCAAGTACACAGTAGTTGGACAGTGCAGAGGACACGGTGTGGACACATCACAGCTCTTGCCACTGAGTCAGTACAGGTTTACGGATGTAAGGGATGCCCAGAGTCAAATAGGAAATGCATGTGATGCATACCAGCGACAGACACCATGATGCACCCATGTCCTGATAGCCAGCGCCACTATGGTGTGCATGTAGCACATGTCACTCCCCTGCAGGATCACCAATCAGTAGACACATGCCATGGCGGAGGCATGACTGCAAAGTCATACATCACTGTCTCAGTGATGTATGACTTTGCAGCCAGACAACAACACTCTGCACTGTGTCACAATAGTAGGTCATGGGGAATGCAAGTCCTGGAGCTGCACAAGTGCACATGTACATCCCCCCACAACACATCCTCTTAACCCTCATCTGTCCAGGTCATACCTATTGGACATATGGGAGACCTGTGACACTACCCTCTGAACCTGAGCCCCTCACACTCTGCTGTGCATGGGGAACAGCTGCCTGAACTTCACATTTACATGCCCCATTCTGCATGGGCAGCTGATCAGACACCTATGTGTCACACAAGTATCGTCTCCTATGGTCACATCTCCAGTGGCATGCTGAGCCCCTACCAAGAAACTCCACAGCAGTCCTGGCGACTAATCCACAGCACACTGACACAGAGGCAGACACCTGAGGGGTCAAATCACTGTGCACAATGTGTCCGCTGATACACGGGAGTGGGAGTACAGAGTGTATTGTATGGCCTGGAGTAGGCATGACTGTCCAGCCCCACATGAATGAGGGATGAGCCCTGGACTGTAGGCAGCTGGCTAAGTATGTGTGACACACGTCATATACATACTCCTGGGGCCCAAACATTGTTCCCACCCGCAGCATGGGTGTGTGCCAGGTACCCCAGCCACATGTGGTGGATCAGCTCAGCAATTGGACCACAGATCAAAGTAACACGCTGAATACATGTCAGAATACAGGCATTGTGTAAGCAATGGACCCACCCATGATGCCCACCACAGAGTCAGGGAAACAGATGCTGTCTCCCACCTTGAGTCAAGCAAACTGCAAGGACACAGTCCTAAGTGACAGAATTCCCTGCATGTAAGGGCCACACCTGGGTATCAGATGAGGAGTGGGCAGTGCACAATAGAGGGACATGGCTCCTGGACAACATGACTGCTGTACTGTGGCAGTTCAACCTGGCCCGAGGAGGGCACATAGCATGTTAGACAGAGTACACAGTGCAGTCTTTGACTCACCCCTCCTTGCTGCTCTCTGGCCTTCAGCTGCCCATCCAGGTCTGGAAAGACCACCGCCAGGATCCTGAGCATGTGGGGGGTCAGGGTCCGTGTTCCGCCCCTCCTGCGAGGAGGCGACAGCTTCAGCTGGACCCGTGCAATCCTCCGGGTCCAGCCCCGAAGGTCCTGCCACCTCTTTTGGCAGTTGCGGATCCGGCGCTTGTAGACCCCCACGGACCGGACAGCCCGGACGATGTCCTTCCATATCTCATGCTTCCGATGGGCAGAAGCCTGTCAGGATGACAAAGTGATAAGGCCATTACTACACATGCAACATATCCGTGCATGACACAGTTGCATATACATGTCGCAATCACAGGGGCACATGGTGTACCCAGGCAGTGCACGGCTGCCCATGGACAGTTTTCCAGAAGTCACTACATGGTATCATTGCATGGGGAGTAAAACCCTGTTCAGAAGCACTGTCACTGCACCATACCTGTCCAGTGCAAGTCACTACACACTATGGGGGGTGACAACTACTCAGTGAGCCTGCTAGCCAGTGGTGTGCTGACTCTCAGCCTTGCTAGTCAGACAAAATGCACATTCAGAAAGGCAGTGCACAGAACACTCACCTGCTCCCCTGGTGTCCCATACAGCTTGCTGTACTGTGGAAGTAGGCTGTCCAGCAGGGCCTGGTTCTCCTCAAGGCTGAAGGCTGGGGCTCTCTCCACAGTACGTGCCATTGCAGGGTCCAGAGGGGCAGAGACAGCAGCAGTGCAGTGGCAGATGTCGTCCTGGAGCATGTAGTGCAGGCAAGTGGGCTCTCAGGGGAACAGGCAGCAATATATATGTGCTGGAGAGGCAGATACTGTCCCTTGTGTCCAAAGTGATAGGTCCAAGTCGTTTGCATCTTCTGAATCTGGCCAATCCATGGAATAGCAGCACCAAAACACGCCCACAGCATCCTTCAAAATTTCAACTTCATGACATACATGATTTTGCAACATTGTTGTGGGTGACCAACTGATTTTCCAGCAACCGACTCGTTCGAAATTCGAAAACGCGTCCGTTGCCAGGCAAGCCCATTGTCAATGGGTGCGCACCGATCGGTCCATTGAGGTACAACGCGCACAGGGGTACAACGCGTACCCGCACACATTGAAAGCAATGGGCCGGCCGGAGGCACCGATCGGTCCATTGCTGTTCAACGCGCACAGGGGTACAACGCGTACCCGCACACATTGAATGCAATGGGCCGGCCGGAGGCACCGATCGGTCCATTGCTGTTCAACGCGCACAGGGGTACAACGCGTACCCGCACACATTGAAAGCAATGGGCCGGCCGGAGGCACCGATCGGTCTATTGCTGTTCAACGCGCACAGGGGTACAACGCGTACCCGCACACATTGAATGCAATGGGCCGGCCGGAGGCACCGATCGGTCCATTGCTGTTCAACGCGCACAGGGGTACAACGCGTACCCGCACACATTGAAAGCAATGGGCCGGCCGGAGGCACCGATCGGTCCATTGCTGTTCAACGCGCACAGGGGTACAACGCGTACCCGCACACATTGAATGCAATGGGCCGGCCGGAGGCACCGATCGGTCCATTGCTGTTCAACGCGCACAGGGGTACAACGCGTACCCGCACACATTGAAAGCAATGGGCCGGCCGGAGGCACCGATCGGTCCATTGCTGTTCAACGCGCACAGGGGTACAACGCGTACCCGCACACATTGAAAGCAATGGGCCGGCCGGAGGCACCGATCGGTCCATTGCTGTTCAACGCGCACAGGGGTACAACGCGTACCCGCACACATTGAATGCAATGGGCCGGCCGGAGGCACCGATCGGTCCATTGCTGTTCAACGCGCACAGGGGTACAACGCGTACCCGCACACATTGAATGCAATGGGCCGGCCGGAGGCACCGATCGGTCCATTGCTGTTCAACGCATCACTGTATATGTGACTGGCATAGGTCAGCATGCCTGTCTCAGATGGACATGTGCCAGCCACAGATAGCTCCCAGGGAGTGAGGGGCACACCTACATCACGACAGCCTGTCCAAACCTTATCATAAGGCATGTAAGGCTGCATTTCCTATTGTGTGTATGTTGGTGTACATGTTGTCCTGTGGGTGTCACCTGTGGGCAGCCACCCCCAGGCTGTGCACGTGTTAATGGGGACAGGATCCTGGGTGTTACGTGTACGTGACCACTGTGATGTGCAACTGTTCATATCTGTGCATGTGTCATGGTCACATTTCACAGTGGTGTTTGTGTATGTCATGTCACATACCCCGTGAGTCCCATGTGGGACGGTATGTTTGAGCCAGGGTGTCCCAGTGGCACAATAGTGATGGCCCTCCACAGTCTTTGTGCATGTAGTGTTTACAATGTCTCTGATTTCATGTGCACAATGGGAGACAGTCTCCACATCCACGTTGTGTGTGCATGGACTCTGATGTTGTGCGTGTGTGTCACAGACGTCCATGGCTCTCCTGCCATGGCAAGTGTGGCCACTACCTGTGGGGGTCATGTTTGTTTTGTTGTGGTGTACACATGATACTCCAGGTGATGCCAGTGTCCATGTGGCATTACAGGGTCCCTGGGAATGTGCCTGTCGTTGAGCTGTGGTGCCTGGGGCACATCTGTCCTCACATGTCACTGGGGGGTGACTGTGACACAGCATCATGATATCCAATGGGCCAACCTGGGACAAATTGATGCCACCTGTAGGACCGTGTTGACAGATGTTGGCCATGTATGTACCATACATGTCGTTCCGGTACTGCACACTTCATGTAGTTGTGCCTCATGATGATGTATGTTGGGATCTTGAGTGTGTTCAATGCCGCATATGTGGGGTGACTGACGATCTTGCTTACTTCTCCTCTGCACTGCAGGGCTCCTGCTGTCCATCGGCCATTCCCAGACCTGGCAACGATGGTGGAACGGGACAGCATCCGACGGTACCGCTTCACCAGGCAGCTGATTGAGGATTTTGCAGTGCAGTTGTCCCCACATTTGCAGCCTGGCCGGCCGTATCCTACAGCGCTGACCCCCAAGGTGAAGGTGATGGCAGCCCTACACTTCTTTGCCACCGGTACCTTCCAACATACTGTGGCGTCTGCTGGTGGGATGTCACAGACCATGTTCAGCCGTGTGCTCCGCGATTTCTTGGCGGCAATGTTGCTCTTCCTGAACCGGTACATCTATTTCCCTAGACTGCGGCGACTCACTGACGTGAAGAGTGACTTTTATGCCCTGGGGAGGATGCCGCATGTCATTGGCTCCATTGATGGGACACATGTGGCTTTGGTACCACCACAGGCCCAGGAGCAGGCCTACAGGAACCGCAAGCACTACCACTCGGTCAATGCACTGGTGGTGTGTCTTGCAGACATGACCATCACACACGTGTGTGCCCGTTTCCCTGGTTCAGCACACGATGCCTTTGTGATGAGGAGTAGTCGCATCCCCAGGTTGATGGCACAGATGCAGAACCAGCGTGCCTGGCTTGTCGGTGTGTACTGACTTTGTGCCATTGTGTGTGATCTGATCTGTAGTATTCCGCCTACTTTTCCAAGTCAGCTGATGTGCACTTGTCTGTCCGTAGGTGACTCGGGATACCCCAACATGCCGTGGTTGCTGACACCCCTCAGGAACCCTGTGACACCTGCCCAGATGCGCTACAATGAGGCACATGGTCGGACCAGGAGAGTGATTGAGCGGACCTTTGGTCTCCTGAAGAGCCGCTTCCGCTGCCTGGACAAGACCGGAGGGTCCCTCCCATATGCCCCTGCGAAAGTGTGCAAGATTATCATCGTCTGCTGCATGCTCCACAACCTGGCAGTGCGGAAGGAGTTGCCTCTCATCCAGGATGACGATGACCAACATCCGCCACCTGTGGAGGATCCTGGCCTGGACCACGATGCCAGTGACGATGATGATGATGATGGTGATGGTGATGTCCGCACACAGCTCATCACCAACTTCTTTAGCTGAATGTGAGTATCCTGAGGTGTCATGTGAATGATGTGAGTTGGCATGATGTGTGGGTGGTGCTCTGGTGCTGTTGGAGTGTGTCCTTGGGCTACTTGACAGGATGTGTGTTGCGATGTGTGGTGACAGGTGGGCTGTACTCCCCAACAGTGTTGACATGCTAACTTGGTTCTGGGTGGGTATCTTGTAACATGTATTGTGCATGAGTTTTGCTGTTCTGTCCTGTACTGCATTGCTTTTGACTGTGTGTCATTTCTGTCCTTCACAGGGTACTTTCAGATTCGTTTGGTCAACTGTGTCCACCGACGACGTGATTGCACATCCAGGCTGGTAGCTGTTGTGTCCCTACAGGTGATGTGCGCCACACCCATGGACTTCCTTCTGTCTACAGTTGTTGACTGTGTGCCCGCTACCAGGTGGGGTTACCTTGCATCTGTAGTGGTTACGGCATGTTGCTACTGTGTAATAAACCTGTGCTTCACTTAGTGATGTGCGTTGTCTGTGGTCACACATTTGACTGCCATTTGCTTACTGCACCTGTGGGCTACTTGACTACAACTGGGAATGGGTGTGGTGTCTGTGCATTGCACCGTCTTCCCTGGCAACATCAGTGTAGGCAATGAGTCAGATGGCCTAGGTGTGTATGTGTTGTGTAGCCCTGGTGGTGTGTCTCCCTCATATGTGTCACGTTGCCTGTACTCACATGCCTGTGTTGTCCTTGCTGTTGCAGTTCGCATACACAGTGTAATTTTGCAGTTCATCATCCCCATAACAGCACCCACGTTGGAATCACGACAGAGGCAAGTATGGTGTATTAGTGTGTTTATTGTGATACATCTGTGATAATAGTGCATAGGATGGATTGTGCTGTACATGAATCTTGCAATCCCAAGTTCCTAGATGAATAGAAAGTCCAGGTAGACAGGATCCCCAGTATCGGGGCCACAGTTGTCTGACACATTGTTCCAACTTGTACTCCCCATGCAATGTGTGGGAGTAGTGTTGCCATCAACAGGGTGAACAGTCTGTGCACAAAGGCGAAAATCCAGAACAGGTTCAGGCTTCCTGGGAGTTGCGCTTGGCCATCAGCCTCTCACTTTCCCCTCCTCGGACGACCCCTCTTCTTGGGGGGGGGCCCTCAAGTGCAGGCTGCTGCGGTGCAGGGGACTCTCCGCCAGAGTCCTCCTCCCTCCCTGTGGCAGTTGCAGTTTGTTCGGTACCAGATGTTGTTGGCACACAGGGAGGTGTGGACTGGTTGCTGTTCATCTGGCGGAGGCATTGTAATATGTCCCTGTGCACCGCCGTCATCTCATGTAGTACATCCCACTTGGACTCCACGCGGGACATGTGGGAGTCCACACGTGACATGTGTGACTCCACGTGGGACATGTGGGAGTCCAAGCGGGCATGATGGGCAGCCTGCTGCTGTTTGATGTCTCTGAGGAGCCCCACTACCTGGCTGAGCTCTCCGGTGCTGGACTGGTACGCATCAGCTATGCGTACCAGTTGTGGGTCTTCATGCACACCAGCAACGTCTGCAAGCAGCGACCTCTGTCTCCCACCCCTCCCACCACCCCTGCTGACATGTGCAGTGTGTGCAGTTGCACGCACAGATAACCCTGGTCCACCTTGGGGGTGGTGGTGGTGGTGGTGTCCATGGCCCCAGGTTGGTCCAGGGTCACTGCGCTGGTGTTGTTCCTTATTCTGTCCATGTCGGCAGGGATGGTATTCGTGGTGACAGTCGTTGGAGGGGTGGGTGCAGGGGGTGCAGCTGGTGGACCTGCTGGTGCTGCAGCTGGTGGTCCTGCTGGTGCAGCATGTTGACTTGCACCGGATGTGCCAGGTTGTTCATCGTCCGAGGAGGACAGAGGCTGTACGACGCCAGTGAGCTCGGCATCCTCTTGAGCCTGGGACTGGGACTCCTCAGCGTCTGCTGCTGTGTCCCTATCATCACCTGTTTTTGGGAGACACAAACAATGTATGTCATGTTTCTGCAGGCATCAGTGGTTGACACACCTGACAGTTGTGACTGTGCCTCGGGGTGCGGGCCTGTACATTGTATTGTCCTAAGTCGTCACAGTCAGGGGTTGATATTGGTGTGGCACATTGTCCTGCATTATTTGGGCATTTCTATGTATTCTCTGGGGTGTGAACATGGTCTGCATTGATTGTGTTTGGTTGACAGCCAGACCTCCTTCCCACCCACCCACCCACCCAGTCAGTTATCCCACCATGGAACGTGCTTGCATTGCAGGGAGTGTAAGTTGTCTCTCAGGATGTCAGTCAGTGGTGTCCTGCTGTTTGTTGGTGCACAGTTGGCAGCAGGGCCTTGTGCTCCCCACAGCAGTAGCCAGTGTCAGCCATCTTGTGAGTCCTTCTCCACTCCCTGTGATGTGAGCATGGTTCAGGGTGGTGTTGATGGGACAGTTGTGAGGCTGAGCAATGTCTGTGACTACGACTCCCATCATGCTATTGCCTCCACCCCCTTCCCAGCATGCCCATGCTTCCTTCCTTTGACTCTGCTTCCCTGTGGGGTGGGCTGGCTGTGCTGACAGGATGGCTGGGAGTGTTGTCCTGGCAGTTGTTTGGCTAAGAGTCCCAAGAGTGTCCCTGTGCTTCACACAACATAACCCAGGGTGGTGGTGCTTTGTGGGATCTTGTGTTAGGATGGAGGGCATTGCATTCTACCAGGTGGGTACTGT